>JANSTR010166711.1:0-17021 GCA_025434805.1 Antipathozoanthus remengesaui | reverse complement strand
GTCAGTTGGTAAAGCACTGCACCGGAGATCGTAGTGTCACTGGCTACGGGTAACTCACAATGTGACCAGCTCCCAGCGGGCTTGTTAGGTCAGTTGGTAAAGCACTGCACCGGAGATCGTAGTGTCACTGGCTACGGGTAACTCACAATGTGACCAGCTCCCAGCAGGCTTGTTAGCTCAGTTGGTAAAGCACTGCACCGGAGATCGTAGTGTCACTGGCTACGGGTAACTCACAATGTGACCAGCTCCTAGCGGGCGTGTTAGCTCAGTTGGTAAAGCACTGCACCAGGAGATCATTTACTTTTCTTATTGGACAACACTAGTCACCACATATGAAATCAAAAACATTCCATCTACGCTGTCTTGTTGAAATATACTACAAAAACAAATGGCACTTGTAAAAAAAATCAACAATTTTTTATTCTACGTCAAGGAAACAGGTTGTCAATAAAGAATGTACAAATATAAAATTTTCTCTTATGACAACACACGAAAAGTGTCACTACAGGCAGAGGCAGAAAGGAGGAAATTATACGGAGTTATTCTCTTACACCATGCTTAGGTACAAATTTCAACTGTGCAGAAGAAATAAATGTTTCAATGGAATAAATCCTAAGGCAACGCCTTTGTGCAGTTCTGCAAGTGGTTTTAGCCTCATTAAATATCAGACCAATGGTAAACACTTTAGGAGTTACTGACCAATAGTATACGATTCTCACAGCCAAGCACTCCAACAAACACAAAGACGTATTGGTAAGAGTTTACCTTTTTGATTCCGTCAACTGGTCTGCTACCACTTCTGTGGCTTGAACATTATTCGTAGGAAGAACCTTCAGCAGATGCATTATTGGCGAGTTACTGTGGATCACTGCGCGCGCAATCCACACCACCGCAAGCTCAGGGATGTTTTGACACCGTGTGAGGAGTGTAGAAAGGACACTTAGGGTTTCCATCAACAAACTGTCGTCCTGGGCATTACTGGGCACCACGTTCAAGTATCTATTGAACACAATAGACTAGTTATTGAATTCGCAGATAGTGCAGACTGCGATGACTGCAGACTCATTCTTAGGGAGATAGCCTCGACTTAGCCTTCAACATTCATTAGTACCGGCGCAGATGTATTTTACAGTTTCTCGCCAGTATTTATGTACGTTTAACACAAAATCATTGAATATGGTCGGGTTGTAACAGCACATGATCCACTGACGTCATAACCACATTAAGCTTGTACGTTGCTGGCATTTGTAATAACATATTTAAAAGAATTGCATTCCCAAAATCAATTGGCAGAGGTTTAGTGGTGACATACCTTTCAAATGCTGTTTCCCATTTTATTGAGAAGAGTGTGTCTAGTGAAGATTTAGCAAGTTGATTTGAAAGCCCGCAATCGGTCAGCAGATGCTCCATGAGGCGTAGCAGAGCAACCTTAACAGCATGATGAGAGGTGGCTGAGATGAGGCGTTCCAGCTGATGAGAAATCGCAAAGTTCAAGTCCCCAACTCGGAAAAGTTCACCATCGACCTCTGTCCATCGCAATACCTCGGAGAATCTGGGAAACAGAAACAACATATACATGCATGTGTCTATATGGTTTACTTGTAACAACAAACCTACAGTCGAGAAAGTTCTCAAACACCAACTAAAACACGCACATTTTGAAACGAAATATGTAATACTAATGTTGGTGGAGTGTCTTCATATCATTTATGCTTGCGATTTCAAACAAAACCTCTTATGTTATCAAGAGACTATATATTTCATAAACATTAATAAACTAAACTAAGGGGTTTTCTTCTTCTGATTCTGCATCACTACTAACTTTGAACTCCTTTTTGCCTGTCCTTTGTTGACACCCTGAATACGTTCCAGACCCCCAACGTCTCCCTGCAAAGCTAGGTTCCAGGCTACCCTCAGCATTGACACAGCAGGCTCACTTGTCAAAGCGTCCTGATCACTGGGTGCTGCTACACCGTAAGGGTTGGTGGCGTTGCAAATATGTGGGTTGAATGGCAAGTGGTAACTAAAACACAATATCAAAAACATTTCTCTTCAGTTCTTAAAATTGTTGTGAAAATATTGTTTATTTCTCAGGTTGTCATGCAAACCAAACCTTGATAATTTGTAAAGAGGTGTACAATGGCAACAGAACAAAAACGTATACACATTAATTACACAATACTAAGAGTTTGGTATTTGGAAGCATTCAAACCTAACAACTGTTGAAATCTTTGTTAACAAATATCTATCCAATAAATATCTTAGACAAGGAGTCGATACTAGCAATTTATTCTACAATTAAATCAACCCGAATGTTTCTTCATCATATTTGAAAAGGTTTAGATAGCTCAATCAGCCCATAGCTACATCAACCGGCTTGGACCAGCTGTTCCTCTTACTTTCCTGTGCGCTCAATCTTCTTGGAACACAAACTGTTCTTGTTGATAAATATTACAAATTTGATCATGAACTTACTTCTTTACAATCACATCTGGCAAGCTGAAGGATACATCTGACGTGTCACCTGCTGTAGCTATTTCATCAAACAACAGCAACACTAACAGCGAGCTTCCCTCATACTGGGCACACCCGCTAGACGGGCATTGCAACACACATCTACTGATAACTGAATAAACAGAGAGCCTTTGTGCAAGCTTGTGTCTACACGGCCGGTTGTATTCCACCAGCAAACGAAGAATTGCCAAGCACGGAGCAATAAGTTCAGAGTTGGAATTGGTTTGAGAATCCCGCTGAAGAACTTCCTTTAGGATTCCAAGTGTAATTTCGTCTGTCCCCTCTTCCAAAAGCATAGGATGCCAGTTGCGATCTGTAGATATAAATTACAAATCAAAACTGTGTTAAACGCTTTAGCGTCTATTAGATAAGCGGAAGACTACCTCACCGGGTAAGATAGATGACGATATAAAGGATTAATTGATGTTTCTTTTCAGGCCGGTAGTACCCCAAGACGACGTGGACACCGATAATACGAACACACCAACAAATACATTGAGGATTCTGCTAACATAATTTCAACAAACAACTGAGTGTTATCAGGGCAAACAAGCGTTGATGCGACCTATGCGTACCCACTCAGAAGGGTTATTAGTCCAGGTGTATAGCCTCAGGCTTTGTGAAAGCTTGGAAGAGACACCATTTTGTTGTCGTATTCTGCTGACTTCCAACTAGATAGTGTGGTTGACAACTGGGGCAGGTGCATGGCATCCGTTGTCGAAGCATTTACATTGTTACAAACTTAGGTACAGAAGATTATTAAGCATAAACGTGTTGATGAAGATTCATCTACACGGGTATAATCTACTGGCATCGATTGCGACAGCACCTATATTGGCGAAACGGAACGCAGACTTGGCACCCGGGTGGCTGAGCACAAGCAACCGAGCAGAGTATCGTCCTCGGAGGTCGCCCGACACCTTTATACAGATTGTCCGGACCACGAAATTCGGAACATCCAGATCCTGCATAGACGTGGAAGGAAGATGGTATGAAAGAGGCGTGCGACAGGCAGCACACATTAAAATTAACCGCCCTGACCTAAACAGGGAGGGGTGGGGGGAAGGATGCAGCTGCCCCATGTTTAGGACAATCTACTGCGGTCACGTGGCCCTAAGGCACGTGACTCGCAGTAGAACACTGTGAACAAGGCTCTAGTTGAGCCGAAAGCTCAGGAACTTTCCTACCAATTACACGGTGAGTCAAAAGTTTAACATTCTCAGATATCTTATACCCATGTACATAGATGAATCTTCATCAACGATAGTCCTATTGTTTAAAACGATCCTATTGTGCAACCTATCGTTTAAAACAATCCAATCATGCATCGTGCAAACCCCCCCCCCCCAAAAAAAAACGATGCTACACGATGTGACGCATGGCCGCTGATCACCAGTTCCGTGCCAATGGATTTTACTTTTAATTTATTTTCACAATACAATTAAGCAACTATCATACGTGAAAAACAGCCCACACTTCTTCCTCACCTGAATCTGTCTGTCCCAGTTTTTTCTTCGCTTTACGCTGCTATCCGGGTGAGGAGGCTGGACCTACTTGGGAAAGCATAATACAAATACACAATAGAAAGCAATCTCCAAAGATACAATTTAATGCCATATATATAAGTACTGGACTCTGATTCTAAATGAAAAAGTAAGTTTTGTTTGCAATAACTATTATCATAAGCTTTCAAATCAATTCTTACAAAACTTTTCAAATTTCAAAATTGAATTCAAATTTGTTAGAATATTTACTAAATCTATATATACTGCATGTACAACATCTGACAGTATTCTTATGATTTTCATGGTAATTGAAGAAAATCCATTTTGCCAGTACTGTCAGTACAAAAATTATTGCTCAAAGCTTGCTCATTCGTGTGTGATCTTCACAAGTCACAACATGTATGTGAAAAATGCGAACACTAGCAAAAATGCTCATGGACTAGTAAACTTCTTCACAAACTAGTACCGAGTGTCTAGTAAACATTTAATTATAAGCATATATAGAATCACTGACAAAATTTAAAACTGTTGAAGTGATATCTCTCATTGTAACAACGTACATTGTGCAGGCATTAAAATTTGAAAAACAAAATCCAGGGGCCGGTTGCTTGAAAGCTTGTTAACTCTTAACCAATGGTTAAATTGCAGTAACTAATGGTTAAAAATTAACAAATTGTTAGTTTGGGTTGCTCGAACACTGGTTAGTACTAACCATCCGTTCATTTTTCTGAAAGCAATGGTTAAATTTAACGTACCTAGCGAGGTCTGTTAGATCATTAACCAGTGACGCCAAGACAAAGTTACCTTTGTTTTGCCTGTAATTGTCCGGTTTGTTTCTACATAATTTCTCGCAATCGCCACTGCACAACTTTACAGTCTACTATCAGTTGATACTGAAACCCGCTTTCTTTCCGCAAGTCTGGTTTTGGAGCAAGAGGTCCTTGAGAACACGACAAAGAAAATACAATGTCTGTCGGCTTTCTCGAGCTTCTATAAACAAACCGGTAGCTCAGTATCAAAATCAGTGAGGCTCGGTTACTGATCGATTTCTTGCTTCAAACCTCTTCATTCTTCAAGAGAAGTATTCGTTATCGCAAGTATCGTACCTACAGTTTCATATACAAGGTACAACATGAACTGAATAGAAACCGATTTCTCGACAGTTGTTCTTAGGGTGGCGCACGTCAAGTTTTTCCCGCCGGCGGGAAAACTGGCAAGGACGTGCGTCAAGTTTTGGCGGGATTTGCCGCCGCGAGGTTTCAACATTTTTTCTCATTTCGTACAAAATCGGTTTTTGAACTGAAAATTTCATTGCAAGTTGGTAGTTCAGTCCTCCGGTGCTATTAAGTGACTATTCTGACTGACAGAAAATAGTAATACTGGACCGAGTTAGTTGCAATTGTAGTCGCTGTCATAATCCCAGAAGACAGAATAGAAGACGGTGTGATGATGAAAAAATAAACCGTCTGTTGGAAAAAAACTTGTCAAACCTGTTTAGGGAAGGCAAAACTCTCGTTTATTTTATTTAACCACTTGTTAACTAACAATTTGTTACCATTAGCTTAACAAACCTTCCAGCAACGCTAATTTAACGTACGGTTAACTAACCCCCGGTTAAGAAATTTAACCAACCGTTAGCAGCTAACCACTGGTTAATTTAACCAGCTTGGAGCAACCGGGGCCAGCCGGTGAACATTGTTGTCGTGCTGTCACGTTTAAGAGCGGGAAAATTTGTTTTGTTTTAATAATTTGTGGTTTATGTTGTTTATGCTTTATAACAAAACACTTTTAAATGACTGTTCCCTCGCGGGCTTGGGAAACATCTGTTTTGTTTCCCTCGAATGCCGATGTTTCCCTCGACTTCGTCTCGGGAAACATCGAGATTCTCGGGAAACAAAACAAACGTTTCTCTTGAGTCTTGTGAGCAGTCATTAAGTGTATATTGTCGTTGCCGTTGGCTTACAAATTAACAAAGTTGTACCAACTTTCGAAAGTCTTTAAGTTTGCTACCACAACCCTGAATGTCTGGCAAAGCACAAAGTGACAAACCAATTCGCCAGCTAAGACAGCTGATATAAATTCGCAAAACTGGCTTAACAAAAGTAAGTAATAATAATAAACTAGTCGGAATTTGACTACCGCTGAGTGCCAATTAGCAAATGCCGTTCCGAGTTTCTCCACGCTCCTCCAGTTTAACAGTATCGGGATTTGGTACGCAATCAGTGTGCATTGATAATAATTACCTTTTAAATATTTCAGTATTATAAAAAAAGTTTAAAGTGGTTCAAACTTCAAATAACACAGTCAACTCAAAGAGCAAACTTCGGTGCATATTCTTCTTCGTTGGAATTTAGCAAAATAAAGCATCCTTTGAATTTTGTAGCTCTAGACTAAAGCAAGCCTTCATTGTTCATATGTTGTAAATGGACAAATTATAGTAAGTTATTTCAAATGATGGTAAGTTATTACTGCTCTCACTCATTCGCCAAACCTTAAATATTGTTACCATTATAAAAGTCGATATGAAATCAATTCAACATTATTTGAGCTACATACTATTTGCTAGAAATGAAGTTGAGCATCGAAGTACCAGATATTTTATAGTAATACACAAGGTCTAAGGGTGTGAAAAATTTCTTTTGCAAAATCGGTTTTGTTACCTGAAGCTTTGTATTTATGTATTTATTTATTTTGCGTTTAGTGAAGAATGATGCTCATTATTTAGAGCAAAGAGAACAGCTGAATAACAAGTGAAATCAGTCATCTTCTACTTCGTTTTTAAACTTAAAAGTCGCTAAACTTTCAGAATCTTTCTTCTCCAGTTTTCCTGATTACTGAAGGCCCACAATATCTTGTCAACTCAATGTATAGACCCGGGTAATTCCAATTGTTGCTCTCATTTAATAGAATTTGGAGTTTTTTCTGCCGAAAATTGATGTTTAAATTATTGGGGGACAGAAACAATGGTTATTATATTCTGAATTACTGAAGTGTAAAGAAGCTGTACTATTTTTTCACTGGTCAGTAATGTGAACATAATTAGTGTCTGCATGCCACCTTTTAATTGCATACAGTATATAACATTTTAATAATTTATTGTAGTTATGCATGGCTTTTGCGATAAACATATTTAATTTCTAAATATCCAATTTTAGCATATATTGTATTTTAATATGTCTTCAACATCAGTATAATAAACATGATTTGGTTGTAACTTTAAGAGTAATAACATCCTTGTACTTTGCAGTTTAGACAAGTGTATCTTGGAGAACAGTACTCATTTTACTGAGTGTGACACCTGTATAAATAATGCTTCTATCTACCTATCTATGTCAAAATGTTACAATTTCTAAAATTAAAATATTTTCTAATTATATACAGTCAGGGTTTTTGAACAAATTTTCATTCAAGTTTATTGCACCGAATTAAAGATTCCATTCCCCATAAATGGATTTCCTGCCCTGCTGACATTTCGAGAGAAAATGACCAAAATGTCAAGAGATGAATGGAATTCCCAATTCTTGCTTCACTCACACCCAACATCGAAACTGATCAACATTTCAACTCGCAGAGGCAAAATCTCTGTCCAGTTGTTACGTGTATTGACTAAAACCAAATATCTTGGAATGTTATCGCCATGGCGACTTCCGTTTGCCGTCCATTTTAGAAATTGTAAATGGTAGAGACCAGTGACTTAATTGAAATGATAACATTTGCACGTGGCTCATAATGAAACTGATCTAGATACAGAAGTTTAGACTGGGATAAAGAAAAAATCAGTAACACAAAAGCATATAACAGACAGACATCTTCGCTCTACAACAATATGCTCTGTTTAATTAATTAATTAAATTGAAAATATTGACTATAGACTATAGTCTTTTTGGTATGCAAAAATTCTATTTCTATCTTTGTATAACTTCATATATAACTTTAAAAGAGTAAAAGTCAAGTGCCAAGTGAATTAACTGAAAACATCCTGGCGACCAAATCAAGGATATGAAAGCATTCCACAAATCTTTTATATTTTATCACGTATTGCCTTCACTACACTGCCAGTATTACAACTATGACACAGACCATTTCTTAATAACTGTTCAGCATAAATGTGTGTGGCCACGGGTTGATTCCCTTTCACTTCATTTATCATGTATTGCGTGATAGTACGCGCCATAAATTACGTGGTTTCGACAGGAAACAAGTCTAATAGGACCCAATAATCAGCTTTGCTACAAATAATACAGGAAATGGTACTGGCTGTGGTGATTCCGTGGGTACAGTGAGTGTGTGTTTGCTTTGTGGGGCTACCCACTTGTCCTTTCCTGATAATTGGAAGGCGGGGTAATCCGCTTAAGACATAAGGAGATAATTGTCGATATATTGCTTGAGTAACAACATAAACCAAATGACAGAACCAAATGTATTTATACCGATAACTCTTAAATCAATGGAATTATCAAAACGGATTATCCTTGGTGTTGGAGTTAGTGCTGGAATCTTTCGTCTCAACAACACGAAAGCAAAATGCATTAATGATGTGTTTATATTCTTTACATTAATACTCATTTCAGTACAAGGCAGTAAAATCGAAATTGCATTTAATTTATTTATAAATTTCAAACCAGACGATTATTCTCAAAAATTATAACAATTTGTGGTGTGAGTTGCTAGTGCTGAAATTCGAAGGAGTCGAGGTCAAGTTTCAGGCTCAATGATGACTGGACAAAAAAGATCAGCTGAATCATCATTTTTCTTCAGTCATATTCCTTAATATTTGGTATCCATATATAGCACTTGAAAATATGCATTTCCCGAATGATCATTTCTAAATCTTACGTTCCTAAACTAAATTGGATGACACTACAACAATTATAAAACTGGATTAGCTTTCACAGATTACTAGTTCTCAGCAAACTGGCGGAAATGGACCTAAAACGTGACCTATACGATCGCGGTTATTAATAGAACAAGTACGAGGAATATTTCATGTGACAGTAGTTACACAAACACCAAAACATCAGCATTTCGCCCAATAATAGGGCTGCGTCAAAATGAAGTATCGCAAAACTGCCAGAATGCCAGCTTAGAGCCTCTTATCGGAGATTAGCTGGTTGTGTGTACCTGCCTTCACGACGCCTACACAATACTTGGTGTGATCTGTCATATAATTAGTTCATTCATGTGGTTATGTTTGTACCTGTTTGGCTGTATAACATGACACTTACCAGGTTACGTGCCTTTGAGGTTAAAGTACAAACCGCCCCATTTTATGTCAAAACTCAAGAGGTAATAGTACTCCGGAATACCATTATATCAAACTTTCATGCACGGAACTGAAATATTAAAATGACAACACATATATTCATTGCAGTATTACAATCGTCGCGTTTGATTTTAGATGGAGTATGAAACGGAAGAGATACAAAAAGTGTGTGATGGCATTCAAAGCGCTCAGGCAATACTACACGTTACTTAACATGTTGTGTTAAAATGTGGCAGTATGCGATTATAGGTATCGATGGTGAGCGATGAGAGATTGGTAACAGAGAGGAAGTACACTCAGAAGGTGGAGCGAAGGGGACATGACACATCAACAGGGCAAGAAGGAGACACGACGAAGACTGTTTTGTTTATCACTATATCACTCGATCAATCGATCGACAATCTCCATTTTGTAATTTTTAAGCGGTTTTGCGGATGACGTACAGCTGGCGCGAGGGCTCACAAGTATATCCGCTGGAAGACTGTACTCCAGCCAACGTGTTAACATTGGAGACGCAAACGCAGAAGCAAGCGCTTCACATTAGCAAGAGCGACGCACGTTATGCATGAGACACAGCCGAGAACTTGTGTCTGCGTCCGCGTTTGTGTTTGCATCATCTCTATTCGCATTTACAAATTTGTGAAGCAAGAGACGCAGGCGAGAAATCGTGTCTGCGTTCGCGTTTGTGTTTGCGTCATTTCCATTCACACTTAGAAATTTGTGAAGCAAGAGTAAACACAAGGGAACGTGTGCGCAAGAAAAAGGAAAAATTCCTTTTTCTTGCGTCTGCGTTTACGTCAAGTTACATTCACATTTTTTATTTGCTCTTGCATCTGCGTCTGCATTTGCGTCGCAAGTGTGATCATGCCTTGTGTTGCCGTTAATATTACCATATTTTGAGTGACCGCTGGTCAACATGTCGTCTGCAACGTGGGCCAGCGATAAATAAAACAGTCTCTACCGCCGCGTTTTCTTGCCTAGATCAAGATGACCATATATGTGTTTATTAACCAATAACAACTACAGTAACAAGTCGCAAACGAAATAATATATTTTCTCACCTTTTCAATATTCTCGATATTGTTCCCAACAGGAATAATAACTCAGAGGCCTTCAAGAAATTTAATATAATAGTTAAATTGATAATCGACCTAAAAACTTCAGAGCCATAGTAATGATATGCAACAAAACGAAACAGAGAAAAAAAGATATTTTTAAAAGGGGCAGAAACAATTTAATATTGAAAGACAGTCTAGGAGAGCAGAGGAGAGCGTAGGAATGATCGCTATCTATAAAGTTACTGATATTGTTTGAATGTCATGAAAACGTCAACTAAAACAACCTTCAGCCTTCGCACGATTTGTGGATATTAGAGAAATCAATCATATGCTGTTTTTAAATATGAAACTCAGTCGTGCCCAAATTTTGTTTGTGTCAAATGTCAAGATTATCGCTGAAATCAACTTTATATTGTTTAATACTGACCAGAATGTTACTGGCCCTTCTGTGTTATGTCTTGTTCAACTCTCCATCTTACGTAAGAGAATGAAGCAGTCTCAGACATTCTGTCGCGGTACCCTAATCACACCATGCAACTTAATTGTCAGGAAAGGGTATTTTCAAACTCAACGTCAAAGTGGACAGATTTAAAAGATACCTTATAATCTTGCATGGAATTATATCAGCGAGTATAAAAGCTTTAAAAAACTACTCTCTGCTTCGGTAACTAAGTAACCCTTCACTCACGAGAATTTCGAATGACAGTTGCTACGTTCGTATTGCTTGTCTCCATTTATTTTACTTCCGTTCGATGAAGGAGAACGCATACCGATCGTGTCGTTGCTCGCGGGCTCAGGCTTCACGCCATCCTTCGGTGAGCGATTCGTCTTGCTATATATTTGACCACCAGTGCCTCGTTTTCGGGAGACCGTGGTGGAATAGTGACTAACACATACATTTTGCTTCGATAGTCGCTTATTGTGTTCTGCGTTCTGATTACTTTAAAACCATTGCACGATTATCTTCATTATATTCACATCAAATGTCAATGTTGCAGTTTCTGTGTAGCAGTACTTTACTTTAACCAAACATCAAGACAAGATTTTCCCCTGATGGTTTACTATTCATCGACTTGGAACAACAAAAAAAACAAACAGGGAGTGGTGTTCTAAAGTCAAACGCACTTGACTGAACTGTTATCACCTCTAGTTTTAAAATATGTTGGCATCATGTTGCATATTTGGCTTGGATACTAAAGCTGTGCAGAGAATATAAATGTTGATGCAGTTGGTGCATGTGGCCTCGAGCTAGTGTTATTTTGTTCTGTCCCAGTCTCCTGAAATTATCAGTTTTGTATTCACAGTCTTTGCTAATTACAATTACTACAAATTCATTTCTGCAATTTGAGCCTCGACTTAGTGTTAACTCGTTCTGTGCCAGTCTCCTGAATAAATCAGTTTCGTATTCAAGTTATCGCTGATTACAATTTCGTATTCAAGTTTACCGCTGATTACAATGACAACAGATTCAATTATGCAATTATGTCAACTTGGTTACAAATGTTGATGAAAACCAGCGGAGCTATTCACAGCTCTGGGTTGGGTTCTGACTCAGTCTACACTTTCGCGCTGGTATTTATGTATGTTCAACATTTTAAAAATCAATGCCAACCCTTTTAGCTGAGATTGTAACAGCCCCTCTTATATTTAATAAAACATACATACCCATGTACCCACCAAAGGGATGGGTGGAAATGGGAAAATGGATTCTGATCATGGGTCAGATTTCCCCATTCTCAGGTAAAGATCTGAGTTCAAAGTGAGGTAAATGGTTGTGGATTAAAAATAACAGCCAAAGCCCAGTACCTCATATCATGTACAATTTCATAATTGCATAACATTGAGAGGTACATCCGTTAATATGGTCAAAACTCAGCATTGAATTACAGGAAGCCTACACATTTACATATATGAATATTGATTTTACCGATACCTCAGTCTGTAAATCAATCAATCAATCAATAATTTGTTTATACACGTACCGCCCAGTAGCTAGAAAGCTCGTTCAAAATATGAACGTGGATTACAATTACATAATAATATATATACAAAGACTATATAAAAAATCAATTTTTAGCTATAATTACAAAATAATCCTGCATTGATTATTGAGTATACATACCAAAATTTACTAAAATGTACTACAATTACTAAAATACTATAATTCAACATTATCAGTTTTGGTTTAAAATCGTTAAGATTGGCCGCTTGACAAACTTTGAGAGGTAGTTTGTTCCTGAGTTGACTTATGACGTACGAAAAGGACTTTTTTGGCATTTTAGGTTAAATTTAGGTAAGGTAAGAATAAATCTATCACCTCTCAAACTAATCAGTTATCCTATAATTGAAAAACTTCACGAATGTGTTGAGGTCCACTGCAATAGAGGCCTTTATATAATAAAATCTAATATGAAATATACTAGTATTTTTATTTGCCAGAGGCCGTTCATATGAAATACCTTATGCCTGGGGAATATGGGTATTGCTGATGCGTTGTCGCCGCGTCTCTGCGATATTCCGCTGACGCACTAAGGCTTCTAGTTTTTCCTTTACTCAAGCATATTCATTCTTACTTAATATTCGGTGATATATTAAACCACAGTCGCAAAGAAAGACGATTATTGGGCGACTAAAACGAATTCAAAGGGTGCCTTAACGTATTCAAAAATAAAAGAAATGAACCAGCCACAAGGCACCTCCTTTGTAAGAAGTTTTTTTTGAAAAAGAACTATAAATTTAAACATAATTATGTTCCAAATTTTGCCATTTAATATACTATTTTTATTATATAGACAGTACTCAGTAGTGTTTCACTGGGAAATACGCCACTCGTATTTTTCACACGAACTACATCCGGGACCTAAGTAGCATATTTTAGTGAGGACATCGATGACGTCCCTTCCGCTGTTTTCCCGCTTATTCTTGACGCGTTCCGTAGTTTTTGTTTGTGGATGTGTTTATATATAATAAAAAGAAAATTACACGTTTGCTTGAAGATATTTTCACCACTCGAAGATAAACTTCATATCTTCGCGCCACCGTGTAATATTTCAAATTCTCATTCAAATTCTCAGAACACAGAGTAATTTACATTTTAATTGGTTCGACACACCAAAATTCTCCACGTGCGAACATTGTACATTGTTATATTTATATATAATGATTTGAATAATCGAACTTTCATTTCAACGCTCTTTGAAGAAAGTGAGATCCGCCAGAACTCAAACTCAAAGACAAAGAGACTCTCGTACACGCAATCAGTGATTGAATCACTGAATCAGCTCTGGCAAAACCATCGAGCACTCTAGAAATTTTATGCTAGATTTTTAATTTTACCTTTACCATATATATATATATATTCTATTATTTTTAGGGTGCCGACCAAAAGCATAATGTTCGAATTTTCAAATATAATTTGGAGAGCGCTGAGCTCCAGAGATCTGCTATTGTCCGAGCCTGAAAGCCCAGTGTCGGGCAGTGAGGGTCTCTTGAGTCTGAGTCAAAGGTGAGATCAGAAAATAAATCCATACTGATTTGACAATTGACTGGCATACCTACAATCATTTTTATATACAACTCTAATAAATTAGTACATGCCTACCAAATGGCCTGATGAGCTGGAGATAATGATACGATTCATCCATACGTGGCCAGCGATGGTTTGAACAAGCCGCCATTTCTATTTTTAAAATATTCGGTAGTTGCCTAGTTACCAGGTCGCACTCTGTTTTCCATGCAGAATTTGGACCCAGTCCCAGTGCGGAAAATTCACTTCATTTTTTTTTGTATTTATAGAAGGATATTTCGATTTGCATTTATTACAATAAACTGTTAAAGTACTGAGATATTTGCATAAATAAATAAATTTTATTTTATTGATATTTACAATTAGAATTTGAATGCTCTCATACAGACTTTCATAATTGTTACAAAAAAAGGACGGGAAAGGACTGGTAGCAAGTTTGAGCTTAGTAGCCACGCACCACATCGGTGCCTGTTGGTTTTTGTGACCGTAACAAAGGCGAGAGAGAGACGCATACAGCATCTACGAGATTGTTTTAGTCTCTCAGTACACACCTGTACCTCGTTGAGCAGTTATCAAGGTGAAAGATGCCCCGAAGAGTAAGTAATTAGTCGCTTTGGAAATAGTTTTGGCAATAAAATTATTTATTGAATTTAGTGACATTGAGAAGTTGGTCCTTGACATGTGCCTTAATTAAAGTCAAACTCAGATTGTGTCGGTGCCCGATAGTCCTTGATTGTACTTTGCCGGAGTTTATATATGGATTGAATAAAGTAGAGTTCTATGTTCTTTGTAACACTGAACTGAGACCCTACATAAGTTGCTCCATGTGGAGCAAAGGCCATTAACTGCAAAGAAGGACTTATATAATCTTTATGCATTTATGTGAATACTGAATGCTTAAAGTTCTAATTAAGCCACAAACAAATTAACGTAAGTGCAACAGCCCATCTAACAACCCATATGATATTTGACATTTCTTTTGCATAGAAATAATGGTATTAAACCTCTCTATAATTATGTTGTTCTTACAAATGTTCACAACCACATTTTCTTCATACTATATTTAGAAGAAATCTGGTAGGGGTGCCAAGAGCAAGGAAAAGGAGAAAGAAAAGGAAAAAGAAGTGGATGAGGATATGAAAGACGAAGATAAGAAAGAGGAGAATGATCCAGACCCAGAAGAAGAGAATGAAATTCAGGAAGAGAAACAGCCAAGCAGTCCAGAGAACAAGGAAGAGATACCACCAAAACCAAAGAAGCCAGCACTGGAAAGGAAAATAGTTTCTTCACCTTTGAAAGTTTGCTATCCACTAGAAAAGCTGTTTGAGTACCAGTGGCCACCTGACATACATGGAGAGTTTTATTACCTTGAACAGCAAGTCAGTGATTTTGTTGGTGACAGTGCCCTTCCACAGAAGTACTCAGGTAAAGAAAGCAGTTTAAAGTAGTGAATATTTGACATATGACTTATTGAAAAAGATGGTAGTTATAGCTATACAGTATTATTATATTAGTCAGAGTTTTTCCTGGTCAGTCAAATTATGCAATCCTAAGTAAAAATCACTGACTGTAGAGGAGACTGCTAATGATTATTGTCTGAGGAATAATTATACTGTAATTCTAAGAAATGTGTTACAAGTTATCGATTTTCAGCCACATTCATTCACCGCAATTCCTTGCCATGTTTTCCTTGTTGCATTATCCACACAAACAAGTTTTACAACTTGGCAATTTTTCTTTGATAAGGAAAAGTTGGTCAAATTTGTCCTTAATATGCAGTGCACAGGCAAAGAAAACTTGTCAAGAAAACTTGTTTGTGTGTAGCCAGCTTTAAAAAATTTGACTTCTAAATACCGTAAATGTATGTAAAATAAGATTTGTACGGTAATGAACTACATGAACAGGTGTCCTCATTGGCACCTTGTCTAACATTAATACTCAAGTGATGAATTTATGGGATGTCAGTAAAAAATTCTGGTGTCTAAACATATAACCCTGAGGTAAGTCCACTTTCAATTATTGTGGACTGACTATTTATATAAATTGCATGCCTGTGGCTTCATAATTATGTCAGTAGTAGAATAAGAATTGAGCACTTAGAAGTTGAAGATAAAAGGAAGGTGTGTACATTAAAATTAATATATATAGGAAACAGGCAAAGGTACATAATTAGTTAGTACCTGTATATAGTTATTGTAAACAGTATGTAACTATTAAAGGAATTTAAACTATTCAGCCTTTAGCCAGTTTATCAACAAATATCTTCTCCTTACATCATCCACATGCAATGGGTTGTTTTACCATGAGAATGTTAAGCAATATCATACCATCAAAACAAACTATTCCAGATGAAAAGCAATGTTCTCCTAGTCTGTTTATAAGGAAGCTATGGAAACAGTTTGGGAGAATTCATTGTGTCATAGTTTGTGCATGCAGATGAAGGGGTTTAAAAACATTGTCAGGCTTCATGTGATACTGTCATACACTTCTCTTTGCCATTCACTGTGGGCAAGCTTATCTTCCTGAGCCTAACTCATAACTGTTTAATTTCTACATGTAGTACTATCAAATGAACAGTTTGGCCTAAAGTTTATAGTTTTGTGCAAGGACCTTCTCATGAAAACTTTCAATTGTTTTTAAACAGTTTTATTTTGTATACAATCATGTAAATTGAATTTAGATTGCCCATGTGGCAGAGTGAATGTTAATACATGATTGTACTAATATTGAGTTATAAAACTAACAATACTGATATCTTTTCACCGCAGATACCGAAAGGCATACATTAACAGCTGAAGAGAAACACTTTCTGAAAGAAAAATCCATCATAACAGATACTCAAAGCATATCAGGTATATCATTCAATAAACTAAAGTCATATTGTTATTAGTTACATGTTGCTACTCAATGAGGCTACACAAGAATGCATATTAACCCTCGAACGTCCAAGGGGGAGGGTCAAATGGATCCCCCCTAGGTTTTTTGGACCTACAAATCGCAGCTTTTCAGTAGCTGTAGTCCGATAATGAGCGCATCTTTTGGCGTTAATTAGATGACGTCATAATTTATAATTTATGTGAAATTAATTATGCAAATTAGAGTTTGAAAATGAAAACGGTAAATTTTTGACAAAATTTTTTCTAAATTCTCCTTTT
>JANSTR010166600.1:0-17031 GCA_025434805.1 Antipathozoanthus remengesaui | reverse complement strand
TCAGTTTGATATTTCCCGTAAAGACCTCACTCTCGGTTAATAAGTAGTTAATATTTTAAAAATATCAAACAAACAGTAATAGCATCAGTTACAGTATCAATAGTTTACTAACAGCAATAACGGCTCAAAAACGAAAACAACATTAACAGCAAAAGACAAAGAGGAAGACAACGATAGTGTTTACAGTAACCATCGTCACTATGGAAAGTAAGTGCTATTTCAAGTAATTGGGTTCATACGATTAATTCTGTAAAAGCGGCTCCGCGCAGTGATTTACAGCCAAACGCTAACTATACGCTTCATGCTTACTAAACTGAAAGTAACCTTGTACAACGCTTTCCAGTCTCCGATAGAAGCTTGTGAAGAGGTCATCCTGGTAAGTACTCTCTGTAAATGTAAATTTGATTTTAATGATTTTTACCTATTATTTTGCTAAACAAACAACAAAAACTTTTGAACATTTTTTCTATTTATAATAACCTTTTTCGCAAAGAATAAATCGCCATTCAGAAGTGGAAAATATAGGTAGTTATTATACATGTTTAGAATCTACGTTGGCTTATAATTGATGGACAGTTTGCGATATCAACAAAACTCAGGTCATCACACTGCTACGAGAACGATTAACCCTACTGGATCAGTAAACATACAATTACAAAGATAATAACAATTTAATCCACACCTTATATAAACCCTAACCATGCATAAAATACTATAGCATTTCCACTCAGTCACCCTTTAATATAGCTACATGATTAACAAAAACTCAATGTTCGCTTACATAGAATTGGAATTATGTTTGAAGACATCCACATATAGGGGCACATACTGGCGTCACTGAACGGAGATATGAAGGGCGAGGGAGGGGGAGGGGAGGGGAGGAAGATTCAAACATCAGTCACATCACCGTGAACAAAACTCCAACCTGAGCCCAAGCTTAGTAAAAAATAGTATAGTGTGCAAAAGCAATAATTCCTTCAAGAATATATTCACCTTCCTGTACAACTCACAAGGAAAAGAACCTGTAATGGGATTATGTTTGTTTTCATATTTATGCCATCCTAGTAATTATGATTTTACGATTACTGACCGTAATGTTCTTGATATTCTTTAAGCAATCCTGTAAGGACACCGTTACTTCAGAGTTTCTGGGATTCATGAAGAATGAAATAGCCTTCTGGCGTTCCTTTATTACTGATATGTCACGTGTTGGTCGAAAGAACCACATTCTGCGAGTTAGAAATCAAACATTTTTCTAAACTAAAGTTCTTACTCACTTGATTCGTTTAGTATCGTTTCATGTTTTCTTTTCAATTTTTTTGGTGTGGCTTGGTGTTATGTTATCTCTATTTGTCTGGTTCGAAATTGGTTGGATTAATTGTTCAGACAACAAATCAAAATATGGAAAAAGAAACCTAATTGTATGGCAATTTTAACCATTAGTATTGATAGCAATACCAATAATAAAGAAATGGTTTTGTCTTGGCGAGTTCTAAAAGTTGTGTATCGCTTTTGTAGTCAAATGAGCAAATGCTCTGTTGCGGTCATACCATATGATTGATCATATAAGCAA
The DNA here is from genome assembly GCA_025434805.1 of Antipathozoanthus remengesaui. Lineage (NCBI taxonomy): Eukaryota > Metazoa > Cnidaria > Anthozoa > Zoantharia > Parazoanthidae > Antipathozoanthus > Antipathozoanthus remengesaui. Next base: position 15,458 of record JANSTR010166600.1, on the reverse strand, counting down.
TTGAATTCATTAAATCTATAGTTCTTTCACATTTATACAGCTATTTACCTTAAAAACAAAAGCGTGTGAAACGCAGTATCAAACCTCCAATGCTGGTTTTCTATCTTATTTTTTGAAACCAGGATGCCGTAAATGTTCAAAACCTTTGTGCTTAACAATGACATAATACGAGTTTCCTTCTGAAATTTTATAGACGTCAAAACGTTTGAAAAAGCTATATGCACAAATGCTAACCTGATATTACTTCTTTATTGCTGATCTTATTAACTGTAATTTTTTCCTGCCCAAAAACTCGCGTCCTAAAATATTCAAAATATAAAACTTATGTTGCATTTAAAATCCTTACCTCAATAATTTACTGCCGAGGACCGATTTTGTCCGATTGATGACACCTGAATTATATAGTGTATCAATTAAACGGATCATCATCTTTTAACACCTGAATTATACAATGTATCAACTTATTATGGATCCTCAGCTGATCGAAAACACTCACGCTCTAAAACAAATCTTTAGTAAATATTGCCCTGGCCTGTCTATTTATAGACATAACGCCAATCAAGTCACAGAAGCAGATCAAGGGCAGGCAACGACAAAGTAATACTACTCGGCCGAGAAAGTTTGTCAAGGGCAGGTTTGAGTAAAACATTTCGAAACTCTCTCACAATGAATTTATACTATTTAGCGTCAAACGCAGAGCATCCAATAACTTACTACTCTAACTTGAACTTAGTCAATGTGAAATTAGGTGGCAGTACCGTATAGTGATAGTCCTTCTTTAGCACTGCATGCTGCTTTGAAAACAGAAGGGTGACACTCTTTCTGGAAAATCTGTAAAGCGCTGTAACAATACAACAGAATCCCGTTTAGTCAAGAACCGTCAAGAACAGTTGCATTGGCAAGAGCTATTGTTGGTGCGAAGGGCTCTTACAGACTTCAAGTATGTTAATGACGGGGTTGAGTTGACACTAACTAGTAATGATAATGATAGCATGCACTACTGTCAATAGACCTTATGCATACCTTTAATGATATCAAAAGAGCCACAACAACGCTTTTCCTTTCAAACGTGCATTATGGTAGTTGTAGATACAAACGAATCCAACATATATGGCGTCGTATTTCGCCGAAGCGGGGTTTTTAAATGGTAGTAATGCTGACATGTCTACCGATGTGGCTGGACCGTCGAGTAGCGATTTGTTTAAGCTTTCATATAGTTCAACTCTAGATAGGGCAACGCATGGGTGGACAAGTTCGCTCCCGTTTTTTTCCCAAAATTTTAGTATTTCACCCGCCACTGACTCTACAACTGGCTGCCATCTTGAATTTGTGCGTACCACAACCACTATACTGCCTTTCGGGCTTTGTGACGTCGTTATCCATAAGGTCTATTATATATTGCTAAAACTTGCTATTAGTTATACAGGCAATAGATGTTAGAATTATTAAATTGCAATGATACATACCTATACGTGTTATTGTCAATAAGCAGTAGGTCAGTCCTGTGAAGGGTAAACAAAGCAGAATGATTGGAGCAATACATATCAAGTAATTCCATATAATAATTCTACTTTATAATGAAATACTAATGATCTTTCGCGCAACAACATTATATAATAACATGCTATCTTCACATGTGAAAACAACACCGTTGCTATGGCTGCATAATAAACTGCGCCTACAGAAAAATGATAACGTGAAATCATTTGGGATCTCACTGATGCTTATATAATAAACAGAACATTGCATGGCCGAAATTCCGCTTCTCGTGCTAATTGCAGAAACGTGGGGGGGGGGGGGGGGTCTGGAAACAAATTGCTGCGCGCACTGCAAACTGGGATCGCTTGGGTAGACAACTATCAATACAAACATGGAGGAAAGCGAAGAACTCTTGTTTTTGCTCCACGGAAAGACATTTGGCAAATGAGCACGATTCAACTATTCACCTCCTTCGAAATATGCCTTACCAATTCGCATGTTCAGTCCGACAGCTCCTTTAAAGTCTTCGTTTCTTAGTAAAATTATATACTTCTTCGGCAATTATCTGCCTTTCAGAATACAATGAGAGCTTAGGTGCGGCGAATTCCTAAACTTATCTCTGCAAAGAGGCACGCACAATTTACAGACTTCATATTGTCAATTCAATATAATGACTTTGTGCGCAGCAATTTGTTCCCATTGTTCCCACGTTTCTGCAATTGGCTATAGAGATTGCACTCGGACGATCGATACGATTTTTTTATTTTATAAATTCACGATTTAGTAGACGAACTTATTTATTAAGTAAAAAGAAAGAGAAAAAATGTAACAGAAACAAGTAAACTCGTTTTTCCAGTGCTCTCTCCCACAATTGTCGATTATAGTAAGCCTTCTCCCCCAACTGGCGTAAGTTACTTGCTAAATTCACGCAAGAGATATCCAGCTCCATCCCTCAATCCCCGATCCTAATTACAAACCAGAATCTGTCCTACGTCAAGACGAACAGGGCAGGAGGACTCACAGGAGAAGGGGACTCGCAGGTGCGAGGGAATTACACTCAAAGAATGAGAGGGAGTCACAGAGGGCACAGAGGAGGACGACGCAAAGGAGAGGAGGATTCACAACATAGGTGTACTCGCAGCGGACGACGACTCACAAGAGAGGGGCGCTCACAGCAGAGGGGGACTCACGAGGTTAGAGAACACACAGGGGAGGGGGACTCGAAGAGGAGGAGGACTAACAGGATAGGTGGACTCACAGGGGAGGAGAACTCGAGGTCAGGAGGACTAACAGAGGATAAGGACTCATAGGGGATGGGGATTCACGGGAGAGGCGGGCACACAGCAGAAAGGGGATTCACAGGTGATGAGGGCACACAGGACAGCAGGACTCACAAGGGATTGGGACTCACTGAAGAGGAGGACTCAGAGGGGAGGAATATTTACTGGTGAGGGAACTCACAGGAGAGGGGGGAATCACAGCAGAGGATGACTCACAGGGGAGGAGAACTCACTGGGGAGGGAACTCACAAGAGAGAGGGATTCAGAGGAGAGGGGTACTCACAGCGGAGGATGATTCACAGGAGAGGGGGCCTCAGAGAAGAGTATGGCTTACAACGGAGGAGGATTCACAGGAGAGTGGGAATCACAAGGAGGAGAACTCACAGGGCAGGGGGACTAGCAGGAGAGGGGTCGCACAGAAGAGGGGGCCCACAGGAGACGGAGACAAACAGTAGGGGAGACTCACAGGAGAGGGGGATTCACAAAAGAGGGGGTACAAATTAGAAGGAATTTCACACGAGAGGAGGACTCATAGGAGAAGAGAACTAACAGAAGGGGAGTACTTACAGGAAAGGAAGACCCACAAGGAATTGGACCCACAGAAGACAGGGAATCAAATGAGAGGGGGACTCACACGAAAAGGGGCCTCGACAGAGAGCAAGATTTACAGGGCATGAGGACACACAGTCCAGGCCGACCTAAGGACAAGAGGACTCACAGGAAAAGGGGACTCAAAGGAGAAGGGGACTCACAGCGGAGGGGCTCACAGGGGAGGAAGACTGACAAGGGTGGAGGACTCACAGGTGGCGGGGGTTCACATGGGAGGGGCACACACACGAGAGCGGGACTCAAAGGAGAGGGGGACTCACAGGGGAAGAGGACTCGTAGAGGAGGAGTACTCACAGGGGATGGGGACTCACAGCAGATGGGAAATTACAGGGAAGGGGAACACACAGGAGAGGGTGAATTACCGGAGAGGAGAACTCACAGGATTGGAGGTCTCACAGGAGAAGTGGACTGGCATGAGAGGATGATTCGCAGTCGAGGGGGACTCACAGGAGAGGACAACTCACATGAGAGGAAGACTCAAACCAGTGGGGGATTCAGACGAGAGGAGGAATCACACGAGAAGGGGATTTACAAGGGAGGAGGACTGTGGTGGGACAAGGATTCGCAGGAGAGGTGTATTCACAGGAGACCAGGACTCACAGAAGAGGAGAACTCACAAGCGATTGGGACACACAGTAGATGGGGACTCACAGGAGTGGAAGACTCAAAGGAGAGGTGGTCGTTCAGAAGAGGGGAACTCATATGTGTAGGGGACGCAGGATTGGGGGATTCGCAGGAGTGGAGGAGTCACAGGAGAGGAACCCACAGCAAATGGCGACTAACAGGTGAGGACTCACACGAGAGGAAGAATCACGGGAGAGGGGTACTCATAGCAGAGGGAGACTCGGGGGGAAAGAGGAGCCGCAGGTGAGGAGAATTCAAACGGGCAGGAGATGAGAGGGGGATTCACAGGAGGTTAGAGTCACAGGAAAGGAGGATTCAGAGGTGAGGGTAAAATACAGCAGGAAGAAACTCACAGGAGAAAGTGACTCAAAATAGATGGAGAGTCACAAGAGAAAGGCACTCACGTAAGAGAAGGCATCGCAAGAGGAGACTTAAAGGACAGGGGAGCTCACAGGAGAGGAGTAATTACAGGAGAGGGGGGTTCACAGAACAGGGAGACACACAGGAGAAAGGAATTCACATGGGAGGAAGAACCACAGAGTAGAAAAACTTACCGGGGAGGTGGACTCACAGGGGAGGGGCACACACAGGAAATCAGAGGGGACTCAAAAAAGTGTGGGACTCACAGGAGAGAAGGAATCACAGGAGACAGGGAGTAGCAGGAGAGGGGAACATGAGGTGGCTCACAGATTAGGAGGATTCATAGGAAATGTGACCATACAGAAGAGGAGGAATCACAGGAGAGGGAGATTCACAATAGAGTGATACTCACAAGAGAGTAGGAGTCACAGGTGATGGGGACTCACAGGGAAAGACGACTCACAGTAAGGTGTGACGCACAGGAGAGGAGGGATAACAAGAGAGGAGACTTAACAGGAGAGGGGCACTCCTAGCAAAGGGCAATTTTCACAGTGGAGAAGGATTCACAGTGGAAGAGGAGTCACAGGGGAGGCGAATCACAGGGGAGGGGAAGTCACAGGAGTGGGAGGCTTGCAAAAGGGGGTACCAACAGAAGAGGGAGACTGACATGAGAGGGGGACTCGCAGGGGATGGGGACACACAGTAGAAGGGGAATCACATGAGAGGGGGACAAACAGCAAAGGGCAATTCACAGTGGCGAAGGATTCACAGCAGAGGAGTCATCATATGGGAGGGGAACTCAGAGGAGAGAAACACTCACAGGAGAGGAAGACAATTTACAAGGGAGGAGGACTCGCATTGCAGGAGGACTCATTGGAGAAGAGAACTCGCAGCGGGGATTACACACAGAAGAGGGAACTCGCATGAAATCACATTTGAGGAGAACTCACAGAAGACCCACAGGTGAGTAGGACAAAAAGGAGAGGGGCACTCGCGGCAAAGAGCCTCTCGGGAGAGAGGAGAAATCAGAGAAAACGATGACTCAGGGGAAAGGTGGAGGCACAAAGGAGAGGGACTCACAGGAGAAAAAATCTCACAGTGGGGGGGAGGGGGGGTACACAAAGAAGTGGGGGACACACACAAGAAGAAGACTCAAAGGAGAAGATGAATCACAAAAGAGGACTAACAAGAGATTGAGACCCAAAGAAGATGGGTATCATACTAGAAGGGGACTCCCAGGAGAGGAGGAATCACAGGTGAGTGGAACTCGGAATAGAGTGAGACTCACAGGAGAGGAGGACTCGCAAGGGTGGAGGACTCCCAGGGGAGAAGGACTCACAGCAGAAATGTACTCACAGGAAATTGGACCTCACAGGAGATGGAGACACACAGAAGAAGGCTACTCACAGAAGAGGAGGATTCACAGGAGTGGGTGACTGGCATTAGAAAGGAACGCACATTAGAGGCAGAAGCACAGGAGAGGGGGACTCACAGTAAAAATATACTCACAGGGAAGTGGGACTCACGGGGCAAGAGGACTCACAGGAGATGGGGACACATAGTAGAGGTCTACTCGCAGAAGAGGACTCGCAGGAGAGGGTTACCCACATTGAAGGGGGACGCACAGGAGAGGAGGATTCACAGGAGAGAGGGACACACAGGGGAGTGGGATTAACAGGAGAGGAGAATTTACTGGAGAGGGACACCACAGCAAAGGGCTATTCACAGTGGAGTATAACTCCCGGGGGAGGGATCAAAAGAGTGTAGGACTCAGAGGAGAGGAAGACTAACAGGAGAGGGGGAGTCACAGGGGAGCGATATTTACAGGAGAGGGACCTAACAGGGGAGTAGGGGAGGGGTATGAGGTAGAGGTGAAGTCGCAGGGGAGGTGGATTTACAGGAGAGGAACTCTTTGCTGCGAGTGCCCCTCTCCTGTATACACAGGGGAGAAGGACTCACTGGACAGCAGTACTCACAAGGGAGGGGGACTCAAAGGAGAAGGGGACTCGCACGATAAGGGGACTCACAGGAAAGGAGGAGGAATGATATGAGAGAGGGGCCAACAGGACGAGTGCGACTTACAGGAGATAAGAACTCAAATGAGAGTGGCACTCGCAATGGAGGAAAACTCGCAAAGAAGGAGGATTCACAGGTGAGGAGGACTCAAAGGGTGGACGAACTCACATAAGCGTATTCACAGGGGTGGACGACTCACGTGGGAGAAGGACTCACAGGGGAACATACAAGGGCTGAAGAATCACAGGGGGATTCACAGCGGAGTGGACTCACAGGAGTTGGAGATTCATAGGACAAGGGAACTCGCAGGGGAGGTGGACTCACAGGTGAGGGGGATCACAGGAGAGTGGGACTTACAATATGGAAAAACTCGCAGGAGATGGGCACTCACAGGAAAGGCAGCCTCGCAGTGGAGGAGGAGTCGCAGGGGATTAAGGGCTCACATGAGAGGAGGAAGCACAAGGCAGCAGGACACACAAGAGAGGAGAATTCACAGAAAAAAGGTATTCACAGGGAAGGGAGACTCACAAGGGATTGGAATCACAGAAGAGATGATGATGGTGATGACGATGATGATGATGATGATGATGATGAAACTTATGTACCCACAGAAGAACTAAAAGGGGAGGGGGACTCAAAGAAGATGGGAACTGAGATAAAATGAGAACTCACATAAGAAGAGTACTCATACAGGAGGAGGACTCACAGGAGTATAGAACTCACAGGTGAGGGGTACACCTGGGGGAGGGGGATTCACATGAGAAGGGACTCACGGGAGAGGGTTACTCACATAGAAGGGGGACTCACAGGACAGACGAATTCACAGGAGAGGAGAACTCACACAGAAGAGGCCTCACAGGCAGAAACTTTACAGGAGAAGTGGATTCACAGCAAGGGGGTTTCACAGGGGCGGAGGGGGATTCACAGGAGAGGGAGACTAACAAGAGAGGAGAACTCACAGGGGAAGAAGACTTACAGGAGGATGGGACTCACACTGGAGGAAAACTCACAGGAGAGGAGAGAACTCACAGGAGAAGGGTGCTCACATGGGAGCGAGACTCACATGGCGGTAGGAGTCACAGAGGAGCAGGACTCACAGGAGAAGGGGAATCGCAGGAAATGATGATTCACAAGAGAGGAGGCCTGACAGAAGCGGAGAACTCTCACAGGAGGAGGCCTCACAGGAAAGGAGAAATCACAGGGGAGGGGAACTCACAAGAGGGGCACTCACAGGTGTGGAGGACTCACAGGGGAGGAGAACTCGCAGTGCAGTAGAACGGAAAGGGAAATCAAACTCTCAGCGGAGAGGATTCAATGGATAGGAAAAGTCACAGGGTAGGGGGTCTCACAGGAAAGGGGACTCACAGGAGTGTAGGACTCAGAGGAGGGAAGAACTCACAAAGGAGAAACCCTAGCAGGAAAGGCGACTCACAGGAGACAAGGACTCAAAGGAGAGGGAGACCCACAGGATATAGGTACACGCAGTCGAGGGGGATTCACAGGAAAACTCTCAAGGGGGAAGGGGATTCATAGGAGAGTTGCACTAACAGCGGAGGACTCAAAGGAGAAGGCGACTTACACGAGTGAATGACTCACAGCAGAGGAGAACTTACAAGAGAAAGGGACGCACAGGACAGAACTCACAGGAGATGAAAACTCACAGGGCAGAACTACTCATAGGACAGCAGCACTTACAAGAGATGGGGACCGCATTAGAAAAGGACTTACAAAGGAGGGGACTCACAGGAGATGGGGACTCACAGGGGAGTGGAACCTCACAGGAGAAGGCTCAACAGAGTGGAGAACTCACACAGAGCGGAAGTCACAGAGGAGAAAGACTCGCCGGGAAGTTGAACTCACAGGAGAGTGGAACACAATGGAGAGGGTTATTAACAGGGGAGGAGGACACACAAGGGAGGATTACTCGTAGGTGAAAGGGAATAATAAGAGAGGGAGATTCACAGGAGGGAGATTGACTCAGAGGGGAGAGGAAGTCACAATAGTATTGCTGTGGCCATGTCTTACACATTGACCACAGGAGAATTTTAATAACGATGCACAAGCCGCAAATGCCCGAGATCCGCAATCTAGATGGACCCCGACTCGGCCATACACCTACGCCGCCAGATAAATATGAAGCGCGAATGGCCGTCTGTACGCAGCGTCTAGCTACAGTGCGCTCTTTCCTTGAGGTGATGCGCAAGGCAGACATCACTCCAGCGTTGACCCGATGACTCGACAACAAACGCATCCAATACGACTGTACAGCCTTTAGATTCTATGTTACCCTTTATATAGTCGTATTTGGAACGCTTGTTGTCGCGCCTTGAAAAAGGCTTGCTGCCTAACAAGAGATGGGGACACGCAGGTGTGGGTGACTCAAGGGGAGAGGGACTCACAAGAACCCTAGCTCACAGGAGTCTGGCTGTGGCCATGCCTTACACATTGACCACAACAGATTTTTATTAAAGTAGCACAAGCAGCAAATCCCCGAGACAGACAAGCTAGATGGACCCCAGACACCTAGACCGCCAGATGTAATATGACGCGCAAATGGCCGTTTGTACGCAGCGTCTAGTCACAGAGGAGAACTAGCACAGGAAAGGAGAACTCACAAGGAAAGGTGACTCAAAGGATAGGCGAAGTCACAGTCGTGGAGAACTCACAGGAGAGGAGAATTCATTGGAGAAAATAGCTCACACAGGAGGAGCCCTCGCAGAAAAGGAGAACTCACAGGAGAGGGGGGCTCACAGAGGAGGAGCACACGCAGGAGAGGAGAACTCACACAGGAGGGGGACTCACAGGAGATGGGGACCCACAGGAGAGTAAGACTCACAGAGGAGGGGGACTTACAGGGGAGGAGTAGTCACAGGGGAGGCGTCGTCACAGGGGAGGAGTACTCACAGGGGAGGCTGTCTCACATGAAAGGGATTCTTTCAGGAAAGGAGGACTAACGGGAAAGAACAACTCACAGATGAGGAGAGCTTACAGGGAAGATGGTCTAACAGGAGAGGAAGGACTCAAGGGGGTGCATCACTCACAGGGGAGGAGTACACACAGGGGATGAGGACTGACAGGAGAAGGAGAAGAAACACAAGAGGAGGACTCACAAGAGAGCAGAACTCACAGAGGAGGGGGACTTACAGGGGATGAGAACTCGCAATAAAAGATAACTCACATAAGAGGAGAACTCACAGGAGAAGAGAACTCACACAGGAGGGTAACTCATAGGAGAGGAAAACTCACAGGGAAGGGGGACGGGAACTCGCATTAGATAGGGACTCACAGGAAAGTAGTACTCACAGAATAGGGGGACTCAAGGAATAGGGAGACTCGCATCGGAGGACGAGGTACAGGGGGAGTACTTACAGGGGAGGAGTTCTCACAACAGAGGGTTTCTTTCGGGAAAGGAGGACTAACAGGAGAGAAGTACTAACAGAAGAGGAGAGAACTACTCACAAAAGACTAACAGCAACTCACAAGGGATGAATTACCCAAGGTGGTAGAGCACTGACAGTGGAGGGGTACTCACAGGGGCGTAGGACTCACACGAGAGGTGAACTGGCACAGGAGGAGGACTCACAGAAGAGGAGAACTCACAAGATGGGAGGACTCACAAAATAAGTCGACTCACATTGCAGGGGGACGCACAGAGAGGAGAACTCACAGAAGAAGGGGACTTGATTGGGAGGAGGAATCACAGGAAAGGTGGACTCGTAGGGGAGGGCAACTCACAGGGAAGGGCGACTCACAGGAGAGAGCCACTCACAGGTGAGGAGGTCTCACAGACGAGGGAGACTGAGAGGGGAAGATAACTCACAGGAAAGGAGAACTAAAAACTAGGAGGACTCACATGAAAGGAGAACTCACAGGGGAGGAGGACTCACAGGAGTGGAGGACTAACAGGAGAGGACAACCCACAGGGGAAGGGGACTCACAGTGGAAGGGGACTATAGGAAATGGGGACTCACAGGAAAGGGGGACTCACAGGAAGGAAAACTCACTGGGGAGGGGGATTCACAGGAGAGGTGGAGTCACAGGGGAGGGAGACTTGTAGAAGAGGGGGGACTCACAGGAGAGGAAAAATCACAGGAAATGAGACTGGCAGGGGAGGAGGATACACACAGGAGGAGAACTCACAGGGGAGGTTGACTCACAGGCGACGGGGAGTTACAGGAGAAGAGACTCGCAAGGAAGGAGAACTCACAGAGGAGGAGAACACACAAGGGAGTTTGACTCGCAGTGGAAGGGGAATCACATAGGAAGAGAACTCACCGGAGAGTAAAGTTCACAGCAGATGAGAACTCGCACATTAGGATGCTTCACAGGAGATAAGAATCCACATAGGAGGGGTACTCAAAAGAGAGTTGGATTCACATGAGAGTTGTAGAGTTGATTCACGGGTGAGGAGGACTCACACAGGAGGAAGTCTCGCAGGCGAGGAGAACTCACAAAAGAGGAGAACTGACAAGGGTGGTGGATTCGCAGGAGAGAAGCAGAGAGAAGTACTCACAGGTGAGGAGGAATCGTAGGAGAGGGGGAACTCACAGGAAAGGAGAACTCACAAATTAGACTACTCACATGAAAGGAGAACTCACAGGGTAAGGAGACTCATAGGAGAGGGGGACTCGCAGGACATGAGAACTCATAGGAGAGGAGAACTCGCACAGGAGGAAGACTCACAGCGGAGGAGGATTAGCAGGGCAGGAGACCTCACAGGGGAGGAGGACTCACAGTAAAGGAGAACTCACAGGAGACGGGGACTTGCAAATTAGGAGGATTGAGATGAGAGGGGAACTCACAGGAGAACAAAACTCACACAGGAAAGGACGAATCACAGACGAGGGCGATTCACAGGGGAGAGGAAACACAGGATAGGTTGTTCACAGGTGAGGAAAACTCACAGGAGAGGAGAATTGACAGGGGAGAGGGACTCACAGTAGTTGAGAATTCACTGGGGAGAAAAACTCACAAGAAAGGAGGACTCACAGGACAGCAAAACTCACACAGGAGGAGGACTCACGGGACAGGGGGACTCACAGGAGAGAAGAACTCACAAGGGAGGAAGACTCGCATGAGAGGAGAATTCACAGGAGAGGGGGACTCGAAGGAGATGCAAACGCGCAGGGGGGGGGGGGTATTCATTGGAGGAGAACTCACAGGGGATGAGGACTCGCAGGAGAGGAGGACTCACAGGAGAGAACTCACTGTAGAGGGGTCTCACAGCCGAGGGAAACTCAAGCTCGGAAACTCACAGGTGTGGAGGACTCAGAGGAGAGGGGAACTCACAGGAGAAGAGAACTCACAGTGCAGGGAGATTGAGAGGAGAAAGACTCAAAAGGAGGAGAACTTGCAGGAGAGGAGGTGCACTAACAAGAGAGGAAGACCCATGGAAGAGGAGAATTCACAGACGAGGAAGACCCACGATAGAGGAGAATCCACACAAAAGGAGGGTTCACAGGAAAGAGAGACTCACATGGGAGGGTAACTCTCATAGAGTGTGGGAATAACAGAGGAGAACTCACAGGAGAGGGGAATAACAGGAGAGGAAAACTGACAGGGGGAGAACTCACACAGGAGCAGAAGTTAGAGGGGAGGATCACTCACAGGGGAAGGCGACTCGCATTAGAGAGGGACACACACGAAAGAAGAACTCACAGGGGAGGGGAACTCACAGAAGACGTGGATTCTCACAGAGGAAGGGCTCTCAGGAGAATTGGAATGACAGTGGAGGAGGAGTCACAGGGGAGAACTCATACAGGAGAAGAACTCACAGGATAGGGAGACTCACATGAGAGGTGGACTAACACAGGACGAGGCCTCACAGGAGAGGAGAACTTACAAAAGAGAACTCACACAGTAGGATGTCGTAGAGCAGAGGAGAACTGGGCTCGTAAGAGACTCGCATGGGAGGAGAACTAGCAGGAAAGGATGACTCACACAGGAGGAGAACTCAAAGGAGAGGAGAGGAGAACTTGCATGAGAGGGGTACTCACAACAGAACGAGACTCACAGGAGAGGGGAACTTATAGGGGAGGAGAACTCGCAGTGGAGGGGGACTCACAGCAGGTGGGGATTCACAGGAATGGGGGACTGATAAAAGAGGAGAACTCACAGGCGAGGGGGCTCACAAAGGAGGAATTTTCATGGGAGATGGGGACTCGCAGGAGAAGAGAAGTCACAGGGGAGGGGAACTCACAGGAGAGAATTCATAGTAAAAGTTGTGTCACACAAGAGGAAAAGTAACAGGAGAGGAGATCTCACAGGAGAGGAAACGTCACAGGCAAGGAGGACTCACACAGGAAGGGAACTTACAGGAGAGGGGGACTCAGAGGAGAGGGGGACTCGCAGGAGGAAGATACTCACAACGGAGGAGAAATCACAGTAGAGGGGGACTCACAAGAGAGATGTACTCGCAGGGGAGGAGGACTCATAGAAAAGGGCGACTCACAGGAGAGAAGAACTCACAGTGGAAGGTCTAAAAAGTGACTCACAGGGGAGGTGGACTCGCAGAAGAGGGGGAACTCAAAGGGGTAGAGAACTTGGAGGAAAGGAGTACTGACAGGGGAGGAGGACTTACAGGGGAGTAGGTCTCAGAGGAGAGAACTCACACAGGGCGAGGACTCACAGGAGGGGAGAACTAACAGGAGAGGGAGGAAAACTCAATACAAGCAGGAGGAGAACTTGCAGGGTGAGGACACTCACAGAAGAGGTGGACTCACAGGGGAGGAGGAATCTCGTTGAAGCTAAACTAACAGGAGAGGAGACCTTAAAAGGAGAAGGCCTCACAGGAGAGTAGAATTCACAAGGGGAATGACAGGAGAGGTGGACTCAGAGTAGAGGAGAACTCATAGGAGAGGAGGACTCACACAGGAAAAGGACTAACAGGAGAGGAGGACTCACAGGAGAAGAGAACTCACAGGGGAGGGGGACTCACAGTAGAGGAGAACTCACTCACACAGAAGAACATATCTCATAGGGGAGGGGCGTCACAGGAGAGGAAGTCTAACAGGAGAGGAGAACTCACAGGAGAGGAAACTCAGGTGGGAGAAAAATTCACAGGGGAGGATGCCTCACAGGGAAGAGGAACCACAGGAGTGCAGTAGTTACAGGGGAGAGAGACTCACAGTGGACGGGTGTCTCACAGGGGTTGGTGGACTCACAGGGGTTGGTGGACTCACAGGGGATTGGACTCACAGAGGAGGAAGTCTCACAGAGGATTACAACTCACAGAGGATCACGACTCAGAGAGCAAGAGGACTCACACAAGAGGATAACTCGCACAGGAGGACGACTCAACTGACACAAAAGGACGACTCGCACGGGAAGACGACTCACAGACGAGGTCGACTCACAGACGAGGACGACTCACAGACGAGGACGACTCGGAGATGAGAACGACTCACAGACGAGGACGACTCGCAGACGATGACGACTCACACAGGAGAAAAACTCACAATAGGGGACGACCAACACAGGACGAGGTATCACAAAGGAGGACTCCCACAGGAGAAGAAATTACAAAGAGTGATTCACACAGGAGGACGACCCATGTAGAAGGACGAGTGAGACAGGAGGACTCACACAGGAGGACGCACAGACGAGTGCGAATCACACAGAAAAACGACTCACACAGGGATACTCCCACATGAGGTCGAGTCACACAGGAGGACACCCCACACAGGAGCGCCGCTTTCTGATTGAGGGAGGGTCGATCCACCTTTTTTCATACATCCTCTTTGATGCCCCTTCAGGTCCGGTCCTCTTCACGGTCCAAGATAATGACGTCTTGGTTGTTGAAAGTGTGACCACTTATCTTGTGATGCAGATCTACCTGCGAAGTCTGGGCTGGGTTGCTGCTTGGTTGACGGTATTGCTGTATTTGGGCTTTCAGTGTATTGTTGCAATAACATATGACGCACTGCAAGCTTCAGAGCCACAGGGAATCCCATAAACTTGTTGGGATTTTCATTTATAGGGCATCCGGTCCTTCACTTTCATCAATTTGTCTCGTAGTTTGTCTGTCGGCTTAAATACCGACGATATACCATCCGTTTCAACCACTCTACGACTTGGCCGGGATCAGGCCCTCGAAGCACTTCCGCGCGCGCCGTCTGTCACCTGACGCAGTCGGGTCAGGTGATATCGAATACCCTGAAAAAGACCGTAGGTTACTGTTGAAACGTTGTGAGTTAACAAGATTGGTACATCCAGGACACGAGTTAGGTACTTTTTCAATACATGAAAATCTACATCATCATATACATAACAATACTTCTGTGGACTCAGCACTGGGTGTTTGTAAAATACGATCTTATTCGCAAAATACTTTTTGGAAGTTGAGTTGTTTGAAACATTTATCTTGGAAGTTATTTTAAACAGTTCTCCGGTATGGATCGTTTAGAAAGTTTATTTAACTTTCCACAAATGCAGCATTAAAAGGCAACAAAACTGAAGAGAAGATTGACGTTGATAACAAAACAAGACGGCAGAGAGAGCTGCATCTGGAAAGCCGTCAGCAAGGGAAAAGCCTAAAGGCCCGTGTGTATACGAAAAATACAAGTGATGCGTTGCATATTCCACGTTATCCCACTCATGATTTATTGTATAAACAGCAGTAAAATACCTGGTTAGCTTTCAAACAAAATCCTAATATATTCACACGTGAAAACAGCACTGTTGCTATGGCAACATAATAAATCGCGCCTTTTGAGCTTCAAGAAATGTTAAAGTGAAATAGTTTGATCTTTATTGGTGTTTATATAATAAATAGAACATTACTTGGCTGCTTGGAGATAAGAAAAGTTTGATCTGCATTGGTGTATACATAATAAATAGAACATTACTTGGCTGCTTGGAGATAAGAAAAGTTTGATCTTCATTGGTGTATACATAATAAATAGAATATTAGAATATTACCTGGCTGCCTGGAGATAGGAAAATTTTCTTCTTGTGTTAAAACGCAAAATATTTTTAACACTCGAAAAGAAAATTCCAATCTGCGAGCGGGAATATAATATCCTCTATATACGAAGCACAATTTGTACGACACTCTTTAAAATGTTTAAAACACTGGGGAAGTGGGGTGGG
>JANSTR010166490.1:0-17032 GCA_025434805.1 Antipathozoanthus remengesaui | reverse complement strand
TCCCCTGAAGAAGGTCGGTGTTGCGACCGAAACGTAGGGAATATTTTTATTGTTAAAACATTTTTAAAAGCAGACCTTTTTACACCAGAGTAACATATATATATTTTAAATGCACCCACCTGGTGACAAACTAAGTTTTAATAATGACTAAATTTGTTTCAAAAGCTATACATGATTCAAAAATTAAAATTAGTACACCAAACGCGTATGATTGTATTAAGAACATTTTAAAGAACATTTGAGAGTAAAACTCAAGCCTCGGCCCTAAGACGTTTGTATAAAATGTTGACAGTTTCGGTTTATATGTAAAGTTCCTTGCCCATAACCATATCCCGATTGTACACAATTCATCAAAAGCAAAGAAAGTGGATTCGGCCGGTTACAAAGGCACCGTCACAAACTTCAGCAGTTTAGCTGAAAGAAACTGTTTCAGTTAAATATTTTATATACTGTTACATGTGAAGGCTTGTTTCTGATTTTCTATAGTGTACCAGTCTGATTAAAGACTAATAATGAACAATTCACTGGCACAAGCTTATCGCAAATCCATTACAATCATAATTATATTAAATCTAAAAGTAAAAAATACTCAATTATTCCTGTACTGTTAATATAGCTACCTAATTAAGAAATTTCGAACAGAGCTAAAAAAAACAGAAAATGAGAACAAAACTTTATTTCCACCAAAAATTGCAAGTAATAAAAAAAATACAAAATTTGGAAAGAAAAAATTAATAGTGGTCGAACACCCGAAATATACGCTAATCTAGTTGGATGCCAAATATACAGGGAAATTATAGCTGTGTACATTAAGCAAGGAAAGAAGGATGGAAAAAAGTTTACAAAAGCAAAATTTACTTATCACAACAGAGCAGAGAAAACAACCTACTTCTTCTCCAACCGCTGACCAAGTTCTTTTTATATTTTTATGTTTTCCCAACAGAATAATTTACACTTTTTATGTATTAAATAAGCACGTGATTATTAACAAGGTTTCAAACACACGTAACTTTCAAATAGCTAGTAAATACGGACCTAATGCGAAGCGATGATATTTAACAATTATTCCACGAACACGCGTTGGCTATTTAACAACTAGAATATGAGCTCGCAGTTTCTATCAACTGATAGTTCATGAGGCCGCAGGCCGAATTAACTATCAAACTGCCGATAGAAATTGAGAGCGAATAGTAATTGAGAAACTGCCGATAGAAATTGAGAGTGATAGACCATGAGTAAGATAGCCAATCAAATTGAAGCATTTGCATTAGACAGTGACTAGATTTCTAAGCACCTAGTCGGCTATCATAAGCTCATATCCAACAAGCGTGAGTGGAATAACTGTAAATACAAAATACTGGAAAACATTTTATTTTCTACCAACTCAAGTTTTTGGTCATTTTGAGGGAAAATTTTCCATGATAAAGTTGTCAGTTTCCATATTTGGACAAACTACAGGATAAAGGATTTATACTTTGAGTAGAGAGCCAATCAGATTATCAGAAATTCAATGACCAGTGTTTTGTATTTAATAATACGAATTATTCCTGTTCCTGTACGTACTGCAAATGCAAATGTAGTTTCAAACACATCACCGTATCACGTAAGACATTGTCAAAAACTAATATTAGTTAGTGTCGTATAAGCTTTAAAGAAATAAATGTTGTTCACGTTTTATCACAATTAAAATTGTTCTGACGTTTTATAAAGGTATTTAAACAATAAATAACGCACTATAAAACTTCGCTGATATCGTAGGATATGGACCACCGGAAGACAAGTCAACGTATAATGGGATTTACTGTACTGATTAGTTGGTATTTTCTTGAAACACCGCAGGCGAACAAGAGAAATTGCCTCTATAATTCAGTCCACATAAAACCCTCCTGCTGTGCCAATTTGGACACTGTATGTTTGTTTAATACATTGTTGGGCTTTTAATATGACAAGTAAACTATTCATTTACAAGAAAGATGAGAGGGGACCTTTTTTGAGAAACCAATTGCAAAATAAGTAATAATAGAAAACCCAGATAACATTCTAATCTTTTTCTAAGAAATTAATTTATGCACATCTGCCTATATCTCAGTGCGCATATTCAAATTTACGTCTCGAACTTAAACATTAGCATATAAACCTTTGATTGAATTCAAAGTGGAAGTATTTGACCTCAGTTTCATCCTTGGACTATTTCTAGAAGCTGCCAATTTTATAATTTTCTATTTGGAGAAATTATACTGAAAGTTGCCGAACTGTAATCATTTATTTGCAGTGTGCGAAGTTCAACTGCTGTATTTGCATTAGTGAATTAACTGACAAACTAAGTCGAAGACTTATGCTGTGCACAAATACATTATGTTTTTAAACTTTTTATTAAACAAAAACGTATAAAACGGAATTGATGACTTCTAGCACTTGAAACAGCCGGACGGTTCTTGGTTATATTTATCTTCTTATTAAGTTATTTGCTAAAACTGACTGAGTGCGGCTGGAATTCAGTTTTCCTGGAATCGTGTTTTGAGATTATGTTCAGACTCCAGTGGAGTTTTAAACCGGTCTGTATTCTGGACTATAGAAATACAAAATTAATTACCAACTTTCTATGGAGTGGAGTTGAATAAACTGTTTTTGACACTAAACTGTGAATAATTCATGCAGAATTATACTAGTGAACTTTCGGAATCTATCAGCCTAGATTTCAACAAAAACAATTTTGTAAAAACTGGCGAACATAACTTTATTTTAAATTCCAATGGCTTTAGTTAGAAGAACCTGCAAAAATATGTCACAATATTGCTAATCGAGAAAAGCAAGCCAGAGAACATAAACCTCCTCAGTAATACTGGTTAAATTCAAGCTACTAGACTTACAGTTCTTGGCTTGTGTACGGTATTGCTCCAAGTCCGAGCGCGTCAGATGTGTTGCTGAACCCCTGTTTCTGTTCCAGAGCCGCTGTAATTTCAGGATAGCCAACCCAGTTATCGGATATTTCTGGTGTTGTTATCTTTTCTCCACGATTATGAGCCATGGTGGTAAGAACTCGTAAATTCGGACTGGATTAAACTCATCACATATCTACTGCTACGCACAGTATGTAGTGTGCTGTGAAACCTCTAAAAGAAATAGCTTTCTGTTTTGCATCTTCTTCTAGAGGATTTAAATACGAACGAGTTAAGTGGAAAAATAGAGTGACACGAGTAATTTGTCAGTTGAAAAGAACCAATGCTTATTTTGTGGTCATTGTCGTTTTGTTCGTTTCCACCAATGTATAACAATTTCAACAGGGATGTCTTAAGTTCTTGCGGCTTTCTAACAAACATTTCTGCTGCTTTTTATTCCATGTATAATTGATAAGTATTGCCAATTAAAATTCACATTGCCAGAGTTTGTCATGCTTCCAAGTACCTGTTTTGTGTAGCTTAACAGGCAAAAACACAGAAAATTGACGGAATTTGACAGTAAGTTGACGACTATTCAAATAGATCGCAGAAAAGCGTATATCCTTGTATAGAGTCAAATGAAGAGTATAGAAAACCAGATAGTTCGGTTACAGCCAACAAGAGTGCTAATTAATCTTGATGAAACAAATTGAAATATTACTACAAGATAAATGAGAACTTCAACACTGCTAGGAGTCCTAAAAGACTCCACAGCCTAGCAAAATATTATCTGTAATAATTGTACTTTCACTTTAATGTGATATCAATACATCTAGCGTATATCAAAAGCATTTCAGACGCATGACATGGTCACAGTTTTTAAGTCTAGGTTTGACAAAGCTCTGATTGCTGAATCCAGTGTCTGCTGCGGTAATTACTACCTCAATATAATTACTGTCCTCTAATATATATTAGCCTTTTTAGAAAAACTCGTTTGGCCGCCACTATCACTGAGCGCTACCGAGTGAATGGGTAAAGGTTTTATAGTGTTTATTCCCGGTCGGAGCAATAGAAAACTTGAAAATTTAAACGGCTATAATTTATAAGCTTTGTAGCGTGATCATAGGAATCCCGGAAATTAAAATTAAAATAAATTGTAACAAAGGACAAGAGAACTTGTTTAACTAAAAACCACGTCAAAAATGCTAAATATCATTGAGACTAATAAAAAGAAATAAGACATATCTCTATAGTGTTTGGCTTACGCAGCACGCGGTCTTGCGGCTTGGGTTGCCGCATTAAACGAGTGACCGAGGAGAGCCTAGGGACTGGAGAAACAAAAGAGGGGGGAGGGGTGGATAAAGACCGATTCTCACGGAATATTTGTCAATGTAATAAATGTATTTGTTATATCCCACAATTCTCGTATTTGAAGAAACAGCGTATATTATTCTTTTTCAAAATTTTCATTCAAATCTATCACGAACCAAAGCTTACTTTATTGAGAATTTGTAATTCTTCGTGCGTACCGTAGGTTCACCCTCGTTTGCTATCAAATTCAACAGCACAAACTGAATCTTCAGATATTTTATGTTCTCTTCATTCTAGAATAATTAAAATTTACTCTTGATTCGATTCGATCTCGTGCTATCCGCAAATACAGCTGGGAGAATATTTTTAATACTTACTCTATTCTGGAATTTCAAGCCCTTTTTTCTGTAAACATTACACAAATTTTGTAAAATTAACAGCACTTTTAAGTTGGTGCGAGCATACCTCCACTCGCCCTCCTCAACTCCTCCCATCCCAGTCTGAATGGGGTTAAGGAAAATAACAACTAAACAAAAACTTCAATCTGCAATCTGCATTTTATTTACTATTTGAGAGGTGAATTACTTTCTTCCTTGCGATTGGCTCATGAGCGAAAAGTCATAATATTGCCGGTGATTGGCTCACCCAGTGCTCGATAAGAAGCTTGTGTGTGTACGAGCTCAGCTAGTGTAATCGGATAGGTAAATAATTATAGAGAGATTGTTAGAAATTAGTTTAACGAGCTAACGAGTGATTTTCTTTTAATTGTGGGCATTTAATGGACTTGGTGAGGATTGAAAAGCCGGGATTAATATCAACATCGTGTTACATGTGAAAAACACGCCACTATGTAGCCGCTGAATGTAATGGCCATATTGATTGTGCGAGAAGTTTTGTCTCCCGGTAAACACTTCCCACCATGCAATGAACTAGTTCATTTCCAATGACAGTTTTTATATTTACTAATATTTATGTAGAAACGTTTTAGAAATGATCCTACAAACTCGTTTCAGTTTAAAATTAAGACACTAATTAACTATATGGTAATATCTTTATCGGAATAACTTCCAACGAGATATAACAACTACAGCAATGCTGGTACACACCTCTAATTTGTATGTTCGACAAACTTGTTAGAAAGAACTGAAAGAAAAAGCCAAGGAGTAAAATGAAATGAATGAAAGTTCAAAAAGCAAGAAATGCCCAGCTCAATGCAAGACCAGTCCCATGCCATGGCCAACATAGGAATAATTTCGACTTTATAACACAAACTGAATTTATTAATGGGAAGGAAGAGAAATAGTAAAATGAAATATGGAGTCGACAAATTAAATGTAAAATATTTCAAACCTATAATTTTCATTTTGTTTTAACATGTTTTTAATAACGCCAGGCTACCTCTCATAGAATTGTACATGTTGAATTTTTATTGCAGCTTCCAGATGACTTTGGATGGCAGCCACAGTAGCAGTACATGCAATTTCAAGTCACCACTGATGCAACGGGCAAGATAATATAGCGATAATGCTATAGCTCCTTTCACACAATGGAAGGGTTATCATCTGCTTATAGTTTGCTGCATAGAAAGTGCGGCGTGCGGAATTCTATTCACGCGAGATGTTTCTGCCAAATTCCGAACGAGCGAGTGAGGAATTTTGCACAAACATCGACTGAATAAAATACCGTACAAAGCAGTTTCTATGTTATGAACTGTTTATTATGTGTACCACGAGAATTTGCATTGACAAAAAAACAGACTTGTATTGGACTTTATCCAGTCTACCTTGCAACAATGGACTTTTAATTTGAATGGCATGGCTGTTATAATAATTTAAGATATTTTATTATAACAGGCCAGCAAAACATTGTCCGACCCCTCATACAATGATTGCGGAGAGATAATCTTTCTTCGTCGGCCAAAACCTGAGATTAAAGAACGCAGGGACGATAACTCGTACTCCACGCCGTCTTGTTTTCTGACTTGAATGAGAAATTTGCCAATATCTTCATCATCACCTCTGTCGGCTGAGTGGCTTCAATTTCACTCGTCTCCTTTGATATTTTTGTTTTGTTGTTGGTCAATAAAATTCTGAACAGATATCAGTGAGAGCAACCCGAGGCTCACTTTTTCGCCATTAGTCTCGAAACCCAAACCTAACAAAAGCAGGCTCTTCTTTCTACCGAGAGAAAGACCCTGGTTGGGTCTGGTCACGTGGCACCCAGCTACTGGTGGTAAAAAAATCAAATAAACGTAAGACAGGTGTCTAAGATTAATTTCTGTTTGTATTTAGTCTGGTTGAGAGGGAAACATATTTTATTTTTAAAAAACAAAAGCATAGGTTCATTTAATTTATTTCTTACCGCCCAGAATCTAGGTGTCACGTGACCAGACCCAACAGGGTCTTTCTTTTGGGAGAGAGAAGAGTCTGAGAACGAGGTTGAAACAAATCCGTCAACAAAGAAAGCTATTTTGATTGGTCGGAGTGCGTAAATACTACTGCTGATTGGTTGTTGTATTTTTTACGTGTCAAACTGTCTGTACACCGTTTTGATAGGTTTTTTTTACATGTGAAAATATAGCGTATAGATTTGTACAAACGAGCTTTACTTAACAAACTTCTCGTGATACATATAATAATTAACCTATCGCCATGCACTCAGAGGAAACGACCAATATACTGCCCTGCCACACCTCGCCAAGAAACCAAAAAACAGATATAACTCTTATGTATTTACGCAGCTCTCAGGTTGGAAGGGTTACGTATCTGCGCTTGTTGGTGAACACTAACCGCTGAATGTGTCCCTGTTTCTTTGTGACAGTCCCTTCGTTACAGTATTATTAATATGCATATCTTCAATTCGCATGATTTATTTGCTGTTATTTCTTGCTATACTGTTTATGTAATGCTATATATGCAGTACAGGACTAGTAAAATCAAAAGGAAGTTGGATTAAATACAGAAAAAACGACACAAAAACCAAGCAAAAAAGAAGACCGCAGCTTTAGTATCGACTAATAAGAATATAGTCAAAACATACTTAATAATTCAGCTCAATTAATGCAAAAAAGTTAAACCAATGCGCTATTATATTAAACTACTAATCATGTTGTTTTGAAAGCTATGAATGCAGAAATATTTTCGCAAAAAATAGAAAAAAATGGTAGTTCTGCGATACAAGGCTGTTCAAACTTCCATCGCGGGCTGAAAAATAAGTCGGTTACATAGTAAGCAATTTTGGCTGAGGAAACCATAGTGTGCACAAAAACGGTGAAGAAACAAATACAGCGGGTGATCTATTTCGTTTTAACGACTGTTTCTTGAACCCTAATAAAAGGTGTCGTCCACCTTCCAAGCGGAAACCCATATTGTATATTTTGTTGTAGACATAAAAATAGAGATTTAATTTTATGATGCTTTTATTGTGAAGCTTTTATTTTTTTCTCGAGTTTTATTATGACGCTTCAAAGCCACGTATGAGTGTATCTTAGCTTTCGACTCGCTTTGCTCATTTACTGTTTGTTTTTCACTTGTCGTTGGTCGTTGCCGGCTGTTTTTGAGGTAGAACCTACGGCATACTTTAATTACTGCAGTTTTATCAACCCCCACATTAATATGCTGATAATAGGTATTGTTTCATGTGTATACCTTGAAAAAGAGTGTCAGTATCGCTGATTTATTCCGATTTATCGTTGAAAAGAGTTTATCTTCAAAGATCACTAATATGATGTTTTAATTACAAACGATTTTCTTTACATTTATGAAATATCTGCAGTAAAGAACAATCTTCTAAATTTAGCAATAAACATTGGAATATAAGTTGAAGGAAAACTCGAGTTTTGAAATAATTCAGGATGAATCCGTAAAGATATAAGTAACGCCAAGGACGAATGAAAAGTTGTTTCTCAATTTTTGTGAATTTCTCAGCTTCGCATTTTCCTTCGGTGAATACCCGTTTTTAAAACCTTGGGATTTGTATAATTAATTGGTCGGTTTAGTATTAGTTCGTAAATATTAATCAACTAAGACTTTGAGTTTACCTATTAAGAATTACTGACAGGCTTCCGTGCATTTGCTATATGCATGTTGTCATAAACTATGACTACAATTCTAAGATTGTTTAAATTAATATGGAGAACAAAGCATAGAAAGGATTCAATTCTTTTGGTTTCTTTAACTCACTTATATCAATATTGTTCTATAGCGTTATCGACTGCCCTTAATCGAAGAAGCTTGTCAGAATTAAAATTGCCGAATCCTGTCAGCACTTCACACATATAAACTCTCAATAATCGACATAGATAACAGCAATCGTCGCTCTAGGGAGGTATATGTTTTGATAAGAAAATGTTAGACCGGATTTAAATCTTTTTACTTCTGGATTATGCATTTCGTTCTCTCGAAGTATCACCGGTTGCAAATATAAGTACTAAGTACATCGACATGTTCAGCATCATAATCACATACCTATTGAATGCAACTTCACAAGCCATGTAAAATTTCCTAAATATGTTACCTCGCTTCTGGGTTGTTTGTGACCAACAAATCACGGAATATAGATCGTCTTGGCGTTTGGTAAGCGCGCGAGTAAGTTGTTGTAACTCCCTCAGCCATTGCTTGGTAACTCCTCAAAGATCACTAACTGGCAGATTGAGTTTCAGAGTGTTGGTTGTCCAAACGCGCATGCGCCTACTCTCCACACCTGCTAAATCTATTAATGTCTATGCAAATTGAATGAATTGGAAGGCAAAATATCTAATACGTTTGACAATCACTCAGTGCTTAGAATCTTGTAACAAATACCAACATTCAACGTTTTTTTAATGTTGCTCAAAAATGTTTTCAAAAGCAACTACAACTTTGTAAGGAGTTTATTTCCTCAGCCTTGTCTGATCTCTTGTAAAATGTATTTGCTAAGTTAGCACTGTATTAGCATATATTTGTTTTATATTGTTTCTTATATGTAGAACATAATAAACTATTTAAAATAATAATTTATTCGCTGCTTGACGGACCATTCATAAATTTGGTTTGATTTTTGTGAAGTGAATACCCGTCAATTTTGTAAGGCTCCTGCAAAAAAGAACACGATAGCTCACCTCGTCTTTTTTTTCTTATTTTGCATCGTTCTCCAATGGTAGCCAGTTTCTCCGATCAGCTATTGTAAATGCTCTTCTTTTAAATTAAATTTGACAAGCTTCCAGCCAACACAAACGGTATCCTGGATATTTCTAACTAGACATCGTAACCAATATTTAGATGAAGTTAATGGAAAGGATCAAAGTTATGTGCTAGTGCAGCATTTTCAAGTATCTTGTACAAATATAAATGTTGTCCTCGATCCCTCTACATCACGTTATTTGACACAATTTCGCCAGAACCAGCAACCGATAACGTTCAAAATATTCATATCACAAACTGAAAAACGCACAGACTTGAAGATTTAGTAACATGTTTTATTTATACATCAGTTAAGCTTTTGAAAAAATGAATCCTGAGTCTGTATAATCACAAGCTGCTTTGGGTTTCAAAGCATAAATTAATGAAAGTATGTATTGATTTTGTTCTTTTCGCACCAACGACAGTTCACTTAGAGAAGTCAAAATACAAATATTTCAAAACATGATGAGAAAGAGCAACTAGGCAGAAATCCAGTTATTTACAAATCATAAATAAACAGTTTCAAACTTAGACCAATAGCTAAAGCTTGCGGCAGACTTATGAGGTGTGATCGATATGATTTTGATTGTATGGTATTAAATATTCATATATACTTTCGTATGAAGCTGATTTCGATAAAATTTCACCTTAGTTAACTAAGTTTTTTGTTTATAAATACAGACTCAAACTATTGGGCCATTGCTTGCTGTAAATGTTTGCAATTTTTTTGGTAATCACTGGAGAAAAGTGTGGTTGAGACGAATTTTGAAATTTTAATGTATTTCGCGTTTAGTTAAACTTTAAATTTGGAGTTAAATATTTAGTAGACAAAATTCAGCTGTCTTCTTTCCGAGATTCTTTGTAAAGAGTTTTAAATTAATTATAGACTGCGTCGGCGGGTAGGTAAAACGTATAACAAAAATTAACCAAGGGTTGACAAAACAATTTTCCGGGCCGTAAGGCTGAAGAACACAGCTAACAATTCGTACGTTAACTCTTCGTCGAACTCTCGAACTCTTTCAATCTTACGACTCACAAATTTTGTTTCATTTTATCATGTGTTCTTTCCGAAATATTGCAAAGGGATTTTGGGAACGTTTCATCACACTTTCTTATTTTCATTTGTGAATCCAAATTCAACTTCGATCTTCCGGAACAGCAGTTGCAGCAATTTTCTAGTCAATTTTATCGATGACAGCAATTTTTTTTAGAAAAAAAAAAATTTCTGCGGCTGGGAGCCCATAACCTCCTTTTCCAAGATTGCAAAATTTAAAAATCAATGGGATACCAGCTAGCAATCACGTAATCAATATCAAGCTGTTTTCTGTTGTTCATTAACAGAAAATCTAGTCGTACTGCTTCTTATGTAGAGATGGTATTTTAGTATGTACGCAGCATGTATACATGTATCTAGAAAGAAGCCTTAAAAATTTTGTATCTGGCAAAATACAATATAACGTACAATACAAAATACAAAAAACCCGACAAACTAACTCTGCATTTGGAAATGGAAACACTATATTATACTTCCTATTTGCGTCAAATTCATTTCTGAAAATCATATTCCAATTAGGTATTCATACCGTTTAAACACGCTAAAATAATCTTCTTGAAAAAACTAAAAATCCTCTGCGTTTTCAATGTTCTGTAATTTTATCCAGTTCATGCGAAAGAAAACACTTTTGCTAAACTTCTATGATTAACAAACTGCTAATGATGATGTTCACTTGATCATCTGGGAAGTTTTCCGTGTAGATCACAGCTATGGAAAGCTTGAAGTTGGCTCGAAATAGCTACATACGTTAATATCCTCATATTCACCATTATACTATCTATCTTCCTGCAACAGTCAATTTGAGAAATTTTAAATGAGTAATCACTGACGCTATAAATAACCACCTTCCTTCGCGTCAGGTGAATCTTTGACCAATTGACGAGTTGTGGTGCACTGCTGAAATTAAGGAAACAATTACTAACCGCTAACAAGTGTTGGTGAAAGGAAACTTCTTCTTGTATTACATTTCAACAGACAACTATATGTTCCTGAAATAGAACACAAATCAATAACTGATCATCAGTAGGATACCTAAAATGTGTGCAATTCTACAATTGGTTTCGGCCCCATTAAATCCTATCAAAAACTTTAAATATCCTATGGTGAGAGTGATAATGGGCACATCGCCGGCTTCCACCATAACACTAGCTTTAGAGATGACCAAACTACTAACGTTATATAGAACTGACCTTAGAGCAGACGAAACTACTAACGTTAAATAGAACTGATCTTAACTTAGAGGGAAGATAGGGTGAAGGTCGCACCGTTAACTTTCACCGATACCAGCCTTGGAGCTGACTGAACTTCTGAAGTTAAATATATAACTGGCCTTTACTACATTCTACCAGATGTCATGTTCGTTCATACTTTTTTTGTATAGTTCGTTGCCAGTCCTCTGAATAAATTCAGTTTTACTTTCTACTCTTGCATGCAATTTGTTAATGACTAATGTCCAGAGAGCCAAACTGGGGACAACAGATATGTGCCATATTTTTTAAGACATGGAGATGTGTTACAAAGAAAGCTTCTTACAAGCTTTGTTGGTCTTATACCGATTGATTTAGTGGTTTAGAGTACAACATGCAGTAGACCTTATATTATCTCGATGAATAATAAATTCACTAAATCTTAGGAGTGTTATTTCGTATTCGAATTATACAGAAGTCTTATAAAATACGATGAAAAATGTTAGAAGTTATTGGGAGTAGTATATTTAGTAATATTTCTATTTTATCCATATGAAATATTGTATAACTTTCATTAAAGAAATATACTTTATTCATCAAAACCCCTTATAATTATCATTTCCCGTGTATTCACTATTTAGACAAATCCCATTGAAAATGGTTCGCTTATTTTTTCACTCCGCACACGGTACAACAATTAACAGTTACAAATCGGTATAACCAAAAATAGGGATATTTCAAATCTCCACGTTCAATTACGGTTTGTTTCTATTTTAATAGAGGGCGTAATTACGCTTTTATTGCCGATTACGATAATTGTCTCGCTTTTTGTGCAAGCTGACGGCTATGCAGCCCCGATCCGGGTTTCATCAAAGACATCACGCAAATTCATTCCTTTTCACCTCTCGCTGTCCAACAGAAAACAAAAGAAGCGTTTAATACAGTTTTTTTTTTGGTTAGCATGACTTGATATGTATATCCCTTGCGAGGCAACTGTGAGCTGGGGCTTAGCAGCGTTTTCAGTGGAATTATCAAATATTATTAGATGTTCTTAACGTGCAGTTTGAAGGGAGTATATTTGTCCTTAAACTTCACTATATATAAAGTCGTACGAGCAACTATTATTGTAAATATATTTAACAAAGACATTTCTTTTCAGATTTTTTTAAAAAAATAACTAGTGCACGAAATTAATGACTACTATTTGCCTGGTTCGTAACACTTCTTTAAGGCTTCATAAAGAAGACATGTTTGATAACTTGTAGCCGTACGTGTCTCAGTATAACTGGTTTAAAAATTTTGGCTTCAAGTATTCTTGGTATGCCAGATATGCATACGGTAATCAAACACCACATATTATCACCCAATATAATCGATTTTAAAGCAAGATTTAACATGGTGCTCTGATTATGTGCAAGACAAAGAAATCTTGTACATAACATTGCCGATACAAGCAAGCAATTGCATGGCTTATATGGCAAAACTCGAAAATCGCAAAAGTGGAATACTTACATGTTCTTCTTAAACCTTGTGCGTTGTTCATACCTAACTTACCCACAAAAGCGGTTCTTATGTAAATAGAGTGCACAGTCTTAAACTAAACTGTGCTTTTCCTTAGTGGTTTTCGTAATGGCGCCAGGATGTAATTTATCACAGACAATCGCCCTTACGCACTTTTCACTGACCGGACTATCCTCCGCACATGCCAGAGCGTTCTTCTTAAACCTTGTGCGTTGTTTATACCTAACTTACCAACAAAAGCGGTTCTTATGTAAATCGAGTGCATAGTCTTAAAACTAAACTGCTCTTTTCCTTAGTGGTTTTCGTAATGGCGCCAGGATGTAATTTATCACAGACAGTCGCACTTACGCACTTTTCACTGAACAGATTATCTTCCGCCGGATAGATATGAGATCCAATCCTAACTATGGCATAATTACAGAAAATCAGTTTCTAAAATAAATCGCCTTTGCAACTGCAAAGATATTTCTTTAAAGCAAAATGTTCTTACAGTTATTTTATTTTAATGATAGTATCACAAACGAAAGTTTGATAACTGATTTGAAATCTTAGTTGTCGTTCGATCCGAATAAGCTTGTCAAACGCCCCCATAAGTTAGTCTATACGTGCAATAGTGTATAAATTCATGGGCATGTCTTAACACAAGCAAGCGAAATACCGTGAACTATTATAACTGTATAACTACGTGTATTTTCGTTTGAAGCCCGAGGGGTTTACTCGGTTAGACAATGACAGATATCGGACCAATTTCGTGCCTCTTCGCCGACTGTATTTTAGAGTCTGAGAGTAATTTCAAAGAAAATTGGGTAAATATATTTCACCATGCTACCAGATTATATGGCCTTTTGATGATTACATACAGCTAGATTCACTATCGAAACGCCGAATTGATTGATTGTCTGCGACGTGTGTCGTATTGTTTCGTGACACGTGCACACGCGCCAGTGAGCAAACAGGCAGGTGAATAAAAGGAAGTTAATTGTTAATTTGCTGTGTCGGATTTATATTGGTGAAGTGTCTTTAGTGATAATAATTAAAAGTGAGAGTTCTTAACAAACAACAAACAATCTAGAGGAAGAGCGAGAAAAGGCAGCTAGTTTGCAAAATTCAAATGATATAAAACTTAAATACAACCAGCTTTCTGAGGCCTGAGCTTCCGAAATATTTAGCTCTATTTCATCTTGTATGTATCAAAACGGGGAACACCTCATCTTATATCATGAGAGTGTTGAAATGGTTTCACTAATTATTCGTATGCACTCAAATCATACAGGTAACTAAACGGTAGTTGTTAACAAATGACGTACTACAATCTTAACAAATCCCAATGGCGCTCGATTCTAAACGTGTATTTTGCAAAACAGGCTAACAGGCGATTCGCCTATGTCTAAATTATCATTCACAATGCGACGGTCAGTGCACGCGAAAGCACTAGATGAGTACATGACTACATGACTACAATTTGTTCCGATGTTCACTCAATGTGTAGGTGTGGTTCTACCCACTCTACCCCCTGTGTGTGGGTTGTGTGGTTTTCAGAATTTACTGTTATCTGGATGCTTTAGCCGCAGGATAGGGCGGTAGGTATATATATATATATATATATATATTATTTGATATTTTACCGTTATGGTTGTTAAAATAAAAATAATATAAAAACTGAGAATGAAGCAACATTTTTGAAATTTTCGACGGGCGAATGGAATTAGGAAACTATTGGCAAAGGAATTTATTTAATCATAAATAATGGCTACGCTATGGTGTATAAAAACACCACGTTTGTGGCCAGTAAAGTATCGCTCTAACAAGGGAAGAAAAAAAGGCTTTAGCAAGTTGGAACAAAATATTCTGACTATACATCTTTAGGAGGATGGTATCTTTGGTGAGTCTTGAGGTTTTCTGTGTAGATCCTTGTAGATAATTTTGAGCTGGTTTGCACATTAATTTAAGAAACACAAATGCAAGAAACGTAATTGAACATGTATTAGTTTTTTAACTGACTGTGATTGCTTAACCCCTAAATCATAATTGATTTATCTGATATTGGTGTCCATAGCAGTGTACAACCATTATTGTGCATTAGTCATAATGTTGTAAGAGATCTCCTTTGACTTTCAATAGATCTAAAACATCAATTCATATAATTTTTTTATCAATTTCTGTTCCTTTACAGATTGTTTTGGCATCAGTCATTGCGTCTTTTACTACAGTCCTGGAGGCTTCATACTCCAACTGCCCCAAAGTGTCTGCGGCCGTTTCTCATGATTATCGTAAGAGCCGTAACTGTAGTGGAACTCTCTTGCGAGCGTCTACAAAAATAAACACTATTCCTGGGCCTCCCGATGCTGGTGGAAGAAAAGATTATTCAACAAAAACAAGTACGTTAACTGATTTAAGTGTATTTTTCCAAAAAAAGAAAAATTGTCTTTCACCTGCATGTCACTAGCTGTTGTGCTCCTAATGAATTTGGCAGCATAACCATTGTTATGTTTGTGTCTGGCTGTGCGTGAGGCTTAAGCAGATGAAAAAGAATGGGTAAATCCAAATCTAGATCCAAATGAATTGGTAATTAATTTTTTAGTCTTGAAGAAAAATGATATACTGATTTCTTCTTTAGGTTTTTATCTTTATGAACATATAATGAACGGAATCCAAAGGTTTGTCAGCATCCGCTGGTCTCATAATCCAAGCTACGCTCTCGCTGAGGAAAACGGACAACTTGGATTCAAGGTAACTAAAATGTGACTTTGATTACTATTCACACAGATGATGATCAAAATGAAACCAACTATACTGTATAGGGTATACAAACATGTTTTCGCACTCGAAAGATTTTAGTACGCACGAATGATACCTCACGGCACGTGTGGTACTGAAGTGAGTGTTTCTAGTCTTCGTTCCAGCATTTATGATTTCTGGATTTTTGTTACTTCTGTTTGTTGGTTTAGTGTATACTATCAAAATTTTACTCTCCGTGCGTGCAATATTCTTCTCACTTCAGCGAATTTGCGAGAATAATCAAGCATGACTTAAAACCAAATAACCTATTATTTTGCAACGTTTTCAGATGCTGAAATTCTTGCAATGAGCGTCAAGCTAAAATTGTTAAAAAGGTCGATCATTTTGCAAAATATTGAACGAGCATGAAGATGCTCTCAGTAAAAATTTTTGTTGTTTATGGTATTAACCGTTGTTTGGTGTAATATTATCCTGGCTTAGAGAACATTATACACCAAACCAGTAATGATGTTTTCGTGAGATTTGATTGGTTTCTCGTCTCTGAATATCCTGGACCATTCCGCGGCGTTATACGTTTTTTTCATATACTTTTAGTCTATTACAGATTTACTGATTTGGTATTTTTTCAAGTAAATGAAATCAGAATTCCCTTCAGTGACGATGGACAGCTCAACAGGGTCTTCAATTTTGGGAAATAATTGTTTGTCTAAAAGTAGTTCATAGTTTTTAAACCAATTTAATCTTGCACCTAAGCAATACCTAGTCTACAACTATAATTGTTTATAATATTCCTCAATACTAATAATACACACACGATAACTGCTCCCTCGAGAAACATCTGTTTTGTTTCCCTTGAATCTTGATGTTTCCCGAGACATAGC
Organism: Antipathozoanthus remengesaui; assembly: GCA_025434805.1. Taxonomy (NCBI): domain Eukaryota; kingdom Metazoa; phylum Cnidaria; class Anthozoa; order Zoantharia; family Parazoanthidae; genus Antipathozoanthus; species Antipathozoanthus remengesaui. The sequence goes on along the minus strand of JANSTR010166490.1, from coordinate 301 downwards.
ATAAACAAAATAAACCAGAATTATTAAAACACAACAATTATTTTTCTGTTCTCAAACGGACAGCGAAACAGTAATGTTCACTGATTGCCGTTTTCGAGATATTGACCAGCCGGGAAACATTTGATTTGAACTCATCCACGTGACCACGATTTAGCCAATAAGAGCGCGTTTTCGATTCGAAAACGCAATAGCTATTTAAAGTAGAAATTAATGACGATGATGATGATGATACCAATCATGATCACGTCATATTTAACCCTATCTAGGCTGGGCTTTATGGAGGTCTCGCAGACTGGGGGGG
>JANSTR010166379.1:0-17042 GCA_025434805.1 Antipathozoanthus remengesaui | reverse complement strand
ATGATTAATGTTAATATTATTATTATCATTAAATAATACTATTATTAATACTATTATTGTTAGTAGTAGTAGTAGTAGTAGTAGTAGTTTTATTAGTATGAGTATTAGTATTATGAAAAGAACTAATATAGAGTTTATAAGACTATGAAAAAGTTATCTAACTCTCACATGATAAATAAGCATTGACTACTATATATATAAATAATAACCACCTTTTACTCAATATTCAAACTAAAGCTGCGTACTTATTTTCATCGATTCTCAGCCTCAGGATGATATTCTTAGTGTGTTCTTAGTTTGGGGGCATTTTTCAGCGTCAACCTTATTAAAATATTCTGATATGAAAACAGAGTTGCCTTTCTATTAAACCTTTTAACTGGATAACAAACAAGACTAGATGCTATTAAGTTTGAGGATTTGTACATACGGTCTCAAATCCTAACTCTGATCTTTAAATAACCGCCGAAAAGCGAAAACTGCAAGTGAAAATAGTATTAAATACCAGAGAGGCTCAATCTATAACTGTTGGGAATTCATTTTAGGAGTTTGGACGCTGGACAGTTGTAGGTTGTGAGCGTGTGCGTATATTTTGTCTGTATGTGTTTAGACGAGTACATCAGTACAGTACGATCGTTTGTATGGGCGTATTTCAGGAGAAGGAACAAAATAGATAGTAAATACCTGGGACAAACTGACAAATTCCTCCTCTTCTGGGAAAATCGCATGATGAAGCGAGAAGACAGCCGGCAGGAAAAACATCAAACAGAAAAAGGTTGTTTTGAAACACGACGCCCTCATGGTTGTTTGTTGTGTAAGGTCTTTCGCCAAGTGCATCGATCAATGAAAACATCCCGTAACTTCTTCATTTTATAGGGCGCTTAATTACCATTATTAATCGGCGATCTGTCAGTAGGAAGTTCGAAACTTGACTTGTCAACTGGCCTCGACTCAGAAAATGATCACATGGCGTCGAACAGGCGAAGTAGCATTGGCTTTTTGAGTGCTGTCATATAGGTTTCGACACAGACGGAGAGATGACCTGAGAAAAACGAAAAACTCGAAAAAATACGTAAGATGTTCTTTCAAAGCAGGTGTCAAGACAGATGGTATATGAATGTTCTCATGACAGTCAAAGTGTTAGTGATGCCAAGATCAAACATTTTCCAATGAAAAATCAAACTGTATACAGCAGGTTTATTACACCTTATAAGTGGGTGTAGCAATCAATAGTTTAAACAGTTTTTCTATGAATAGTAAGAAAGTGATTTCGAAAACGAGGCAGGCCATCGTATAATGTGGCGGTCAAAAGACTCGTCAATATATTCACCGACCACACAGTAATTCACGCATGCACAGTTAAAGTATTATTACAATGGATTACTTTATTAAATGGAATGAAACTTGAAAGAAAGGCCTCTGAGTCATTTCAGGATTATTTTATCAATATAGAATAACTAATTTATAAATAATTTTTTATTAGTTGTCTGATATGAATTTCAAATCTTTTGTTACAAGAATTAACAAGACAAGAAGCCAAATTAATTATTTATCAGGAGGCACACGTTAACAAATTAAGGAAAATGGAGTGAATGACGGGGAACTACAATGTCTGAAGTTGCTGGGATATCGAGCAATTTCACGTTGTTTGAGACATATCGGTACAGCCAAACGTATTTCAATTGCAAAATTTTCCTTTTGCCTTTTAGACAAAACTCTTATGTATAGTTCACATTGTTTTTAACGGCCATAAGGCTGCAATTGAGTTCATCACACACAAAACGGATCTTAATAAATGCATCGTTTTACTGAAAATTACCCTGAGGTCATTACTGGCCACCTATCATATATCAAATAGTTGATAGCAAATAGCGGATATCATTATCAGCTGCTATATGTCAAACTCCTCTGATACCAGTGACAAATTTAACTGAAGCAGTAGTTGTCTCGTAATCGTTAGTTTTAGAAGCAAAGTAACATATTTTTCTATTCATTTCTGTACTTACAATAAAACTACTTACAGCTTCACATCAGAATAAGTTCGTACAAACAAGACTATTAAAGAGAAAAACAAAAAGGTAGAAAACTTAAAAGATGGCTCAGTGTGAGAAACAGCTATTTAATAGAATTATAAAAGATCGGTATAAAAGAAACTTAAAAATTACAATGAAAGTATTAGAATAAATTCGTGCAATATTACCGATAAAAACATCGAAATATAAAAAGTGTTGCAGAAATGTACAAACGATGGTTAATATGATTGATGTATTACAGATGTCAGTTCTGATGACCAGTTCAGTGTAAAAGTTTAGACACAAGGCTCTAAAAGGTGTAGCACGTGCTACTAGCAGTGAAGCATCATTCTAGGATAGAAAAATAATGTTACGAGAGTGTTTTTCTTAAGGTTTGAGAGTGGAAGGTACATAAACTGGGAAAGGAGATACAACAGTAGCACTTTTCTTATCCGAAGCTAAAGTTCAGTCTGCAGTTTACAGCTAGGGAAAGTATATGTACCGGCCTTAAGAAAAACACTGTAGGCGTATGTCTGCCTTCCTTATCAAAAAGGAGGGTTCGAAGAACAAGAACAGATAAAAAAATAACAACAATGTCACTGAACAGCAACCAATACTTATAACAAAAAAAATAATAATATTGAAAATACATTGTTCGTGATAAGGTCTTTGTTAAATATAATTAAAGAATTAAAGCATACTTCAAAATATGGCACATACTAGAATTCATGCAAAATTAATAGCATACACCCTTGCTACATTACTGCGCCAACTTCAAAACACATCGATAACATGATATCTGTTTGTGAGATGTAAGCGTGCTTCATAATTAGTCCAAATTCAACCGGAAACAAGTAACCAGTATGTCAAAAAGAGAAGCACGGCGACGTCAGAAATAACTAAAGAAATAAATAAAGTTATCAAGCTTATCTTTCTAAATACAAAGTTTAACCTGAAACTTATCATGTTCAGTTACGTTTTATGTTATTGTAATGAAAGGCTTGTCTTCCCATATACAGTCGCTCGAGTTTGTCCCGGTTGCACCTGGTCCTTTTAAAATTATTGTTTTTAAAAAGGGGCGGACCAGGCGCACACAATCGTCTAATTTCGCAATTTAAACATTTGGCGGAAATATGACTGTGACTTTCAAGGTCGCGGAGCAGCAACCAAAGAATGGTTTGTTTTATTGTTTTAAATTGCATTCGTAATTCTGGAATACGAAAAGTCATTTCCATTTCTTTGCCGAAACCAAAATATGAACAAATTAACTAAGCGTCACAGGTCTGACCCTTAACGCATGTATTTCACTTTATTTCGTTTCAATTTTAGCACTGACGTGTTGTACAAACAATAGCTTCTTGGTCAATCACCACGTTCGTTTCTATAACAACTATATAGGTTTCATTTTCTAGCTTTTAATATAATGATAGAACATATAAACGTCATTAATTACTGATCAAACGTGGACCTGAAAAAGAAGAGCGGAGAAATGGCAAAGAGCCAGATACAGCTGCTAAGTATTGATATGAACGCGAAAACACAAGGTATTAAACAAATGCTGTTTTTGCCAAAACACTACTTGAAATGTACTCTCACGACCAGGATGACTGACAAGATCACAAGCTAGTTATTGATTAATTCGATAGCGGCAATTACTAACATGGCAGACAATGCCGCAGTCTGCAGGCTATAATTTATAAGAACAGGTGCAGAGTCCTGACCAGTCCTCAACTCCAGTCCGCGGAACGAGTACAAATACCATGCAATATTTTTACTACTGTGAAGTGTTGCGGTTAATTTGTACAATATCAAACCAGTTGAACAAGACGCGCGCTCCTCTACAAATTTTTATGATAAAAATAAAGACAAAGTTGGATAATAAATCTCTTATTAATGAGTTTCAGTAATAGTGTGTTATATGCGTGGAAATTGTACTCGTCTTTTCTATCAGTTTGGCTCGCACTACGCCTACGGGCTTTTCAACATGCTGCAGTCACTCGTAAAAGTATCGATTGACCCGCCATACCAAACACACTAGACTCTATAATACGAATCGACTGACCCGCCATACCAAACACACTAGACTCTATAATACGATCTTCTAATAAGAACGTCTTATTCTTCGGCCGAGGCTGAATGTTCTTAAATATTTTGGGGGTTTAGCTTCATATGCTCTAATTATGATTTTAATATGATACGTGTTTGGTGCACTAATTTTCTTTCTTCTCAAGAGCAAAGGATCTGGAAGCAATCTTTAGTTGGCGCTGGCTGCTGTCGAGTCACTCACTGTATGGTGTATCTAACAAGATAGGAGTTTCGATATTTAATAACGATATACAAGTACATAGAGCAAAGGAAAAAATAAAGAGTCCTACAAATTTTCCTTGGAAAATTTCCATGTATTTTACTCTAGCTGCAAACAATGTTGCATTATGGACTATTTGCCGATTCCATGATTTTGTGCTGTAATGTAACAAAATAAAGGTTATTAAATTTTGGCCGATTTTTAGCCTGACGTTCTTATAAAAAATGTTCTAATAAAAGAAAATTAACAATTACTCTAGTGAAGACAAGAGTTTAGAGTTGGGGGTGAGGTGGTAGTGAAGTAATGAAATGAACTTGGAAAACAGCAAACATTGTATCTTCGACTCCTAACAGAATAATGGCCAGGCTAAAACTAAAGTGATTCAGTTAAAAGTAGGATGATATCGAGCTCTATCTGCATTAATGTATTTTTCCGTGCCATGCATGCCCAATCGACAATGTGTTCATTGACTGATGTACTTACAATATGAGACCCGTACCCGCCCTCCGGGGCAACATATTCACCACCCATGCCGGAACTAGCTACAGAAAATATAATAATTAATTTATTTATTATATTATATTATATTATATTTAAAATTATTTATATTTATTATATAATTTCGCGGCCGGGTGTACAACTTGATGAAAAAACTAAATTTTCTGCAAGATTCACTTTCAAACCAAAGCCGGCATTATACAGTATTATAGTTTCTGATTGATGTCAAAAACGTTTTTCAAAAGACTGTTTGAAACTGGAAACGACCTGAATTTCAAAACATTGTAGATTTAGACATATGGACGTTTCGATAAACCGTATGCTGCATCTTATATTCAAACTACCATCTGCCCGAAAGGCCGTTTCCGTTCACTTCAGACATGTTGGTTTGTTTGGCTTCTAACGATTCTAAGCGCACACAAAATGAAGGCAATTTTAAACAATACTCTTAATAAATAGTTTTATAAGTCTAGCCAAGGCCTACAGAATGCGTCGGCGGATGGATAAAACGCATAATAAAATCAACCAGGGGTTCACGAAACAACTTTTCAAACCGTAAGGTGGAAAGAAAGCTGAAGTTGCGAGCGTTTGCCCTTCGTCGGTGCATCAGGGCTAACTCTATACTATATCAACTTTCTTCCAACCTTACGGCGCGGAAAATTGTTTTGTCGACCCTTGGTTGATTTTACTATACGTTTTATATAATAGCCCTTTCTTTTACAATTCAATAATAACTCATAAAATACTATACTTTTTCATTCCCCAAGGGTCTTTTCAATGACAGTTGCTAAAAATTACAATGAAAAGCTCACATCTTGATTCTGAACTACATTTGCTGCTTTGAATAAACACGACTTGTTACTGAATAATACGTTATTTGATTTCGTTTCAAATTTAATTTCCCAGTACATGTAATTCAAGTTTCTCTTGGTTTTATCACAATTATCGGCAATCTTTTGATGTCACGCCCCCTCCCCGTATAAGCTCCGCTTTTCCTTGTTTCCATAATATTAAACACTCTCAAAGAACGAGGTACTACTTCAAGCCCAGAACTAGAAACATAAATTTGCGAAACAATACGTTTATTGCTATCTTATAATCTATATTTGATATTTTATCTTGTCAAATTACCAATAATGTTAAAGGGCAGACAAGCCGTGATCGTTTGTTTATTTTCAACAAGAAATGAAGAAAGCTTTCGTAATCTACATTTATGAATGAAACTTAGCTCATTGAAAATATGGGGGAAATATGTTCTGGATGGTCAACAAATAAGCCACACCTTGGTTTTTGCATTTTACTTGAAAGCCACATTTCCCCCGACTGAAAGTTTTTATAGACGATTGCTGACGTCTGGTCTGACCCCTTCCGGGTATATTAGAAAACGGAGATTTTTTCCCCGGCCGAATACAGCTTTGTATAGCATAAAATGAGCTCCTTTGAGTAGAGACTTTTAAAAACGGTGTTTTATGGTATTCGTAGGGGAAAAAGTCTCTGTTTTCAAAAATACCCGGGGAAAATGGAATTTCCAAATATGACGTTCTAAGCTTAAATGGACATATCAACAAAAAATTTCATATTTCCGCCATATTTTTGGCGTGGTTTCCACCTCGGGAAATTAGATGACAGTGTGGCGCCAGTTTATCAGCATGTATCTTCTCCTTACATTATCATACACTGAGCAAATTATGTAATATGAAAAGGAAAATTCTCCCAACTTTTGGCGAGGAAGCGATGGAGACATTTTAGGAGAAATCAGCAACACGTCATGTTGCGTGTTTCGGTTAAAAGGGTTTATTTCGATCAATATCGCTGTACCTCGGTTCGAAACCCTTAATCATACCAATTATTGCAGCACCCCCTCATCCCCCCCCCCCCCAATTCTGAGAATGGGGACCTTAAGCAACGGCGACGGGAACGTCAACGAAATGAACTGCTGTTAGATTTTTTTAAAGTTCCTGGTTTCTTTGTCTTTGTTAATCAAATCCAATTGTTTCTTTTCTTTTCGTGAAGGTATGCGAATAGTAAAAATTAGAAGCCTTTAAAATTCTTGAAGCCGAACGAAGATCCAGGGACCGCCGACAAGATTTAGATTGCGGGGGGAGGGGGGCACTACCACGAACCTATCGAGTATTGAGCGGCGCGGGAGCGAGTTTCATAGGGGATTCCGGGGATGTTCTCACCCTGAAAATTTTTAAAAATTGAGCTTCTTAAATCGCTAGAAGTCCATTTAAAATTGCCTTTAATACGGGGTTTTAAGTGCCCATGCGGCAAAATTATCCCCGCTCCGCCTGCTCCGCGGTCACTGACATCATTCGAGTGTATAATTCGGCGTTCACACTTGAGCTTTTCACGATCTGTTTTTCAAGACGACGAAAAGTGCCCAGGTGGTTGCATTCCAACGTGCGGTCATTGTATTCAGTAATCAAATTCACTGTTAATTGTTTTGTGGCGTTCTCGTCGACGTTCTCGTCCAAGCGGAACGGTTTCACCGTAGATCATGCTAATGAAATACCGCGTACAATAAGGACGCTTCACCTAATCGATAAACCGGGTGAACGTGGTACTACTCTATATTTGTAATTATAAGACACGCCGTGCAGTTAAAAGAGCTACTGGTTGTATTTGTACTCCCTCAGGGGAGTTACTCCCCACAATTGAATATACGGGTTCGTGCGGCCCCTTAGGAATTAGGGTATGGCTTTCTGGCCGTTTTTTTCTTTTTATCTGAAATAGGGTATAGATTTGTTCTGTTTAGTCTGAAAAGTGTATCGTTTTTAGGAAAACTGTGCTGCCATAAAAAGTTCTCTCTTTTATAGGACACCGATTTTGCAATTTTCTTTGTCTGAAATATGGCATACAAAATTACCGTATTTGATCTGGAATAGGGTCTGGGTTTGAGGGATTGGGCCACACACCCCTACCCTGAATTTGGGAGTACGCTCCCCTCCCCCACGGGTGTCTCAGTAGACTCGAATGAATGCCAGTTCGGCGGATAACACGGTAGAGAATATCTTGCTATACTCGGACTTCAGATAAATCCTAATAGATTGAAACACAATGTGCTCTTCAATGTTGTCATGGAAACCCTTATTTTGTAGTTGTAAAAAACTATAGACACTCTATGCTTTGCAAAATGCAGCAAAAGTAGCAGCTATTAAGGTAAAAGTTTCAATGTATTCCCAGCTTTTACCATAAACATCCCCAAAACATAGTAAGTGGAACATATTTTGGTGACGAGGGTGAAAAAAGAGGAACTTCATATATTCGAATGCGGCTTTCTATAACCGGAATATTTTCTGTTGATAAATAGATGAGCAGAATTTTGACAGCTTTAACTGAATGGCTAGAGGAATACAACACTGCCCACCGTTTTTATGTTGTTTTATTATCCTTTCACATAATATCTGTATCTAAACTGGCGATATAAAAATATATCGATATCTATCAAAGCCATTAGGCGTCACAAAATTTACAGTACATCTATATCTTACTTTCCGAGAGCTCTTAATAAAGCTCAAGAAATTATTAATTTCAACTTGATCAGGTTCTACGAAAGACTAAAAAGACGAAGAGCGGAGGAAAACTGAAGTAAAGATATAAGTAGAACTGTCTGGTTATTATCACCTGCTAACCATACGGGTACCTCAGTACTGCCGTACAGGTCTATTGCACCGAAATAGAGTACACACTGAGGCACAGTATGCTCAATATCAAAGCAGCATTTATAAACTATCTGACTGAACAGTCAGCACTGCTGCTCAGTTACCGGTCTTCGCCAGTTAATATCAAACACATCTCCAAAACCTTACTTCCACTAGAGGCGGAAGTACAATCAAAAGACGAACTGGAAAGAGCGCTACAATTTAGTTTACCACAAAACGCTGGTAACAGATTGGCTGAATCCTTCGACTTCTACTTACGATCACTTGGCTTACACGAGAACGAAGAAACCGGCACACAAACGGCGACGGAAGTGATGTAAGCCAAAACGGAGCATGCGCCGCAAAAAACCCGGAAGTGAAGCAGCTCAAATGGCGATGCGAGTAGAAACACGAAACGGACACTACCAAAAAATAAAACGCGATGGAATCGACGCGTGATAGAAACGGACTTGACGTAAAAAGGAAACGATGTGAGCAGAAAACAGAGACGGAAGCGATGCAGATAGAAACGGGGACGACGAAAAAGGAAAGCGACGCATGCGAAAAAAAAGACGAGACAGAAGCGACGCAAATAGAAACGGAAATGCCGGAGCGAAAACGCGACGCATGCAGAAAAACCGAGACGGGATCAGTGCGTGACTTAAATGTATCAAGACGCTAGTTGAGCGTTCACTTGGGCTACGTTTAGCAGCTTATCCCCGGTTTGACTCGATTACATAACATTGCAGTTTGGTGAACGGAAACAGACCGATTACTCGGCCTAACGCATGGTAGCCCGAGTAATAACCGACATTAACGAGTGCTTCAAAGAAGATTTTTAGAAGCAACATGAACGGCACAAAATGATAGCATACAACCACCCATACACAGGAGTACAACAAGTGGGACATCTCAAGACCGAAAATATTCAAATGTTCAACGGTAGGATTCAAGGCCACTGCATTAAGGACAAGACAAAGGGCTTAAAAAGCCAAATATAAAGTCAAGGGTTTTCAAGGGTCAAGGCTAAATTTTAGACCTTGAAAATCGAAAAACTAAATTTAAGGATTTTCAAGGCCATAAACCCTTTCCCTCCTGACTTTTCAATTTAGTAAATTTATCAAAGTTTATGGAAATTGTCAACTTCTGAATTTCTGGAAACAATGAATATTCTGAGAATCTACTCTTTGAGAAAAACAAAATGAGTGGTCACTTCACAGAGTTTTGTCAACTGGTTCAAAAGTTAGGACATTCTTGGTCTATTTGAAACCGGGGAAAGGGTTAAAATAAATAGTAATTTCAAGTAGTTTCAGGACCGCTGAACCCCGATTCAGTCTCAATTCCTCTGTAATTAATTTTCTAATACAAACTATTTAAGATACATTGAAGCTAATTACTTAACGTATTTTCGTTTCGACGATTATATATATATTAGCAGAAATCGATTTACTTTTTCTGTACAGGTTTCTTTCTACATTCAGTTCAATGTCGTTCCCAGTCCAACGCTCCGGTTGGCTCGCACGTGCGCTATTTGCCGATACTTCATCAGGCTTGGTATTTTCGTGGTCAGTGTGAATACATAAGAACATAAGAACAATCTTTGTTAAATCAAAGTCTGATACACAAATCTGCAGAGCAGTGATCCTACACAAGCCACAGTCCTGTTCATCAAAACCTTGGTGGATTAAACCTCAAAACCTCGGTTAGTACTAATATCCAGGACTAAATCCTAACCAGTTATACTCCAAATCTCGGTTTGCACTATTAAATCCTGATAATCCGGGATTAAGTCATAACCAGCTGTCCTCAAAACCTCGCTTAGAACTAATCCAGGATTATATCTAACCCAGTTAATCCACGATTTTGTTCAACTCGAAATATGCCCATTTGGCTCACATATTTTGCATTATTCAATTAGGTTTCTGATAAGCGTTTGATAAAATTAGTTTACAACCTTTTATCAACTAAATCCAGTTCAGAAAACTCGATCTAAATTTCTACTAAACCTAGGTTAGCGTTAATCAGCTCTGAGGAACCCGTCAAGATGACCAGATAAAGCCAGGGTCTACTAAACGAGGCTGACGAGTAAAAGAAACGTGGATTGGGAACGAGCTAATAACCCGTTATAAACCAAGTTTGCAGAGTATTATTACAGTGGAACCCCGATATAACGATACGCCAAGGGAGCAGTAAACTGATGTCGTTATATCCGGGTTCCACTGTATTAGGGGGAGAGCGGTTGCCTTATCATCTGTCTATCTCGGCATAGGGCCCGGTTGTTTGAAAGTTGATTAAATTTAATCTAGGATTATTCTAAACTTTAAATTATGTTTCATTACGCAGAAACACAAAGTCCGATTTCTATAACGTATTGTTTAAACATTTAAAAGAAAATCAATTTAGCTGTACCCGAAATGACAGCCCAAGTCAGCCTAAAAGGATTTAAACCCAATCGTCCGTATAAACTTCATTCATATGTTCGCGCTAATTCAGTTTCGAACAACCGAGCACTGGTGCCTATCACGGACGCACTTCCGAGGGCAATCAATTCGGGGAGATGTTCGGCAACAATCCACACTCTAATGATACGGAGTGACATTGGACGGGATGGCAACTGTAAACTTCCAGTTTTACACTCAGAAATATCGTTAACTTAGCAAACGAAAGAGCATGCACGTCACAAATACATAAAGTATTACGTGTGCGCGCGAAAGGAAACCAAAGAAATTTTGATGGAAAGCTTTTGAATAATGTATCAAGAGAACGCATTGGACTGTGATCTGAGCTTGCCAACGGCTAGCCAACACTCGTACATTTGCTTTGAAGCGGCGTAAACATTCAACGTAGAATTTCGGCCGTGCTTTCGTCCAACGTTACTCAGTACTTTGTCTAATTCGAAGAAAACACCAACACGTGGTGGTGTGCTTGTTTGTTCAACCGATTAACAAAGTTTACATATAGCCGTAAATTGTCGCAAACAGTTCGGTGTTGGCGATAATCAACAAACTGTTTGCCATGATATTTCTATTATCATCTTTCTAGATGTCGCGTACCACACCGAGTCAAAAACATGGCGAAAAGATAGAAATGTTTCATCTTTACGACATGTTAGCTAGATATCATCGGCGACCCGCCTGAAATAAATGGTAGCAATCTGTCGCAAACAGCGCTTCGGCTTCGCAAACTGTTTGCGACTTACAGCTACATTAAAAGCGATCTTATAAGATTGCTATGCCATGCAGAGATACTATAGTTTGGACGGCTATTCGAAGGTGGGTCGACGTTAACCACGGGTTAAAATTCTAACTTGCGATTGGATTTACTTTTGATAGTCTGATACGAGTTGACGTTACAGAATTTCTGAGAACTGTTTCAATAATACTCTACGAAAGCCGAAATAGTGTCTTCAGATATAGATATTCTCTTAACCCAGGCATAGAACGCTATTAAGTTCACATTATTTAAGAGCTACCTGTGGCTGCAGCTACGATTTCAGAAAAACTGATCGGATAACACACCACATTGTCAACCATCAACGTGCTTAAACGGTTAGTGTAAAAACTAAGGAAGAGCCCAGTTTTAAACCAGTATACAAAGACCGTTGCTTGTTTGTTTTGAAAATTGGAAGATCCTGACGTCATTCGCTCTAACTTCACAAAACCCATAAAATGGCCATTCGAAGATTAGAAAAGATTGGTGATATTGACATTTGAGTCTGGTGGCAAAATCAATAAAAATGACCTTCCCGGCTTTGTTTTTCTTAGTGAAAAGAAAAATTTAGAGTTCGTCATTTCTCGAACCTAGTTTGTAAGGAATACTTCCGAATGAGTGGTAACTTTATGTTTGAAAAAGGCGCAGAAAAATTATAACAAGAAAATGACCAGATCAGAACGACTGTGAAAGACTCCGAGTGATGGTTTTTGATAGCGATTGATACTAAACAGTAGGCAATGTATTGGCTTATTTCCATTGCCGGCATTTATCTAGTCCAGGCGTTGAACGAGCTTGTCGGTAAAAAGCGCGGCTAACTGGATTTACAGTGAAAGCTACTGAGAACACCGAGGCATATAGCAGACAGAATTTACTACACATCAACTGATAATTCTGCATTAATATTTGCGAGTAAATGCTCCTAACTCAAATCGAATTTGAGCTACTGTAACCCGGAAAAATTAAAACATTTGATTTATCCGTTGACACTGCAGATTTGAAACGCCATCGGTCGTCATGAAATTCGCTTTTTTTTGGTTTCCCATTTCGGGAAGATATTATTTTTGTATTGTATCGCTACGGATAAGCTCCTAGTCAAAGAAAGACTAGTTGTCGCTAACTTTTGTGGCGCTATCCTCAGCGGAGTTTGATCTCTTGGACTTCGTTGCCTCCTTCAAAGATTCGGTTTCCGTATAAACTTGCCCGTTCTTCTTTGATGACGATTCACCGGCACTGTCTTCCTTCTGCTCTGACGTCGCTTTCGATCCGGCATCTGTGCTCTTCTCCTCGCGTTCTGTTTTCTCTTCGCTTTCATGTTCCGTTTCCTTCCCTGTGTTCTTAGTTCCTTCCTTTCCGGCTTGCCGCCAGTTCATAGACGCGCTGCCTCCACTCGTGCGAAAAGGCTGATTGGCGCTATTCCCTCGCGGCCGCGAATAACCACCCGGTTGGTGTTGATTGGGGGCACGGGGCTGAGTCTTGCTCCTCTCTTTCTGATCAGTTCGTTTGCCTTTTCCAGCATCACCTTGTGACTTACCGTTACTCTGCGCAGCCTTGAAATCTGAATGCTCCTTCGACGACATTGTTCGTTTATCATCTTTTCCGTCACTGTCAGCTCTCTTTCGCCCTCCGGGGACAAACCATGGCGGTTGCCTCTTTGACTTGTCCTTGCCTCCTGTAGTTTTGGAGTTGGAATTACAAAGAATTCAAATTGAACCGGAACTCGTTTACAGTAAAAACTAACACTCACCTAAATGTATACTAAATCTTCTTCACTGTTTGTTTACTGGTTTGGTAAATATTAAAACAATTATTTCCCTGGGTCTTGGTGCTCAGCAACAGAAACTAGCATCCACCATCACTAGCTACTTCCATGTTTGGAACTAAAATAACTGTTAAGTACCCGTAACCTTATAGACGTGGGAATCAGTAAAACTCTAGAGGAGGTGCTGTTCTTACACTGGAACAGACGGTTTCGGTTTTCACGGAGATATGCAGCAGTAGAGCTGTGGAACAACAGGTAGCCCAAGCTGTCAGTCTAGTTTACAGCCTGCGATCGAATTTAAGATGTATAGGAAATAATTGTTCGAACTCAATAAAATAATCGACAGAATGACCTCAGATTTCACAAAGAGACAAACAGACATACAGCAGGCACGTAAGTACAACAAGGATGTTTTATTTCTTCAATTTATCGCGTAATAGCTCGAACGATTATTTCCCATACAAAGTCTCTCATATTCGATCTCAGGCTATGTACTAGACTGACAGCTTGGGCTGCCTGTGGTGGAACTCAATAAGATTCCAGAAAGGTAACGTCTTTATCGTGCTTTTCCTGCTGGCACATTAAATTCAAAGTTTTAAAATCCAGTAAATTAATTTTTAGACACGTTCCTGCGTCCAATGTGTGAAAGGTCTTAGTTTTCTCTGTCAATACATTCCAAAGTTAGTGTAGATTAATTAGATAACGCTCTAAAGCCAGTCCAGATTCCCTACAAACAAACGGGAGTATGACGAATCACCGTTCGTGAGTGTTCGAGGACAAGACAGATTGCATCCCAGCTGACGCTACGACCGATCCCTTACCATCTTTGTCAGCAGAACCTTCAGACTCGTTTTTCTCCGTTTTGTCACGATCCTCTGCCTCCTCGCGAATTTCCTTCAGATCCGATGTTGGAGTGGATGAACGGCGATTGTTCTAGATTAAGAGGTGTGGTACGTGATTTTAGATACACACATGATAGATACGGTGGAATTTTAGCGTCCATGTTGATATTCTAGTTCATAGTCTACAGCAACAACAACAAAGACCAAGCCACACAATGTATTGTGGCAAAAAGTACGAAAATGTTAATTGTGAATATTACAGTTGCGACTGAGTTTCGCCACCAGCACTGCAAAAGTGATACCTTTTTCTCCAAGCTCGTTTAACAGACACCAATGTGTATTATTTCTTGTCCAAAGGATGCGTTCCCAAACTACAGATATGAAAACTACAAAAAAAGTTTACTTGCATATCAATTAATTTTCATTGGAACATCTATAATTTTGTTACCATGGTAACATGCAATTCACCACAATGAAAAAGATGCATGACGCCACACAATGAATTGTGGTAAAAATGGCCGACAATGAAAACATGGCCGATTGAATTTTGTCACCAATGTGCTGAGATTGTTGTTTATTACCGACATCACATGCTGGTTCAACAGGAAGGAAAATTTGAAACTGATAAAGAGGAATCGATAATTATTTCAAATCAGGTGATAAGGTGTGATGAACACTTCGCACAAGACATCACTGTCTGGTTGATAACTAGTGCTAAAGTTCAAAATGATTAGTTACTTCTTGTGTTTTGCAAATGCATCTACCTTTTGGTTTGTTGATACTGTGAGTACCTTTGTCATCTCACTGTTCTCCGACTCACTGCTCGAGCGAATCCTCAGTGCACTGGGGCGAGACTTGCTGCCTGGGTTACTAACAAACATGGCATCGCCGATATCGCCACCAAAGCTCTCTGTTGTCATGGATCGATCACGTCCGAGGTTTGGGTCCATCCCAGGGAATGTCAGATTGGTGCCGATTCTCATTTCGGCCGGGGTGGGGATGTAGGAGGGGCCAGTTGGTGGGGTGATTCCCATACTACGCAGCTGATTATCCAACACTTCTTTTTCTTTCTTCATGTGTTCCACATCCTAGAGAGAATATGAGCCCTTTCAACACAGCTCAATATATAATTATTCACTTGTAATAACTACAATCATGTAGATGGAGGCCAGTTTGGGTGCTACGGCAGTACCACTATGAGATACTTTTAGATTCTATTTGTTCATTAATCAGGTTTTTTCAAATAGTACTATTTTGGGATTGAAATGATAACGGGTCTTTAGCAGGCATTAGGAAAAAGTATGTTTGTAACTTGTGAGGAATCCAATAGTTTATGAAAAGGTGATCTTAAACTTGAAATGATGTTTAACAATACATGTAATGACATTGTTAATGAATTCTAACCTGCTGTAGTATAAACTGAATTATAGGCAAATTATAATTTATTATAGGCATGGGCAGCTTACTTAAATCTTAAATAGTTAATCCTGATGTTAGCTTGAGCTAATGTCTAGGATGTGGATCCAGGCAGGGTGCAGGCATGTGGGTGGCCAAATTGAACTCTTGCAAATTGAAGTCAAGGCCCTTATTGATCTTGAGAAAAATCTACCCCTTCAGGCTCATTTATTGGCAGCACTATCCCTACCTGGAAGGTTCTGCTAGTAAAAAATAATACTGTAAAGGAATAAACAAACATATCATTCTTAAGAGTGGCTGATACTTGGCAGTGATGATATTTTTAAAGTGGCTATGTTGAGAAACCAGATTATACTGGCTGGAGTAATAGATGACTATTTTCAAGATGGCAGATACACAGGATTTCTATTCGGTGATTAGGTGACAACAAAAATGTCCTTTCAAGACAGCAGCTCAGCAGAGTTGGCTATTTTTTCATGTTTCAGCTTGTATGAAAGTTTTAAACTACCTTGAGTCCCCGCATCGAGATTGACTTTAAATTTGGGGAATATGATTATTTTATCTGAGTACTTGCTTTTACTCAGTTACAAAATAATGTAATCGTGTTGTTTTGTCTTGTGACTCTGTTTGGTGGAACCTTACACTGTCTTGTGTATTTGTTTACCTTAAGATGAGCGAGGTGATAATCCAACATAATACGAGCATTAGCAATGCACTCCAGCGTGCCCACAAACAGAAACGAAACTTCTCTCTACAAGCAATCAGCACAATCAGTCAGTATTATGGTCACACTTTACCTACAATACATGTTCCGACTATCTCTGTTGAGACAATAATTATTGTACTGTACTTGTCAGAATAAATGTCAGATAAACTCGCAAGCTTTTTCAGTCCCCATATTGCTGAACTCTCCTAAACTGTCTCAATATCTTTATAGCAGAAGCTTGGGAGAATTTTGGTATTCATCTTTGATAGTCTGCTGTGTACATCATGATCAACGTACTATTATCATTTAATATTCATTATCATGTTCCTTTGATACAATCTTCAAACCCTAACCATGGGGATTATGAACTTCTTTGAGTAAAATTTAAGACCACAATTGGAAAATTTAAGACATTATCAAGGCCTTAAAAATGTAAAATCAAAAGTTAGACTTTTAGGACTTTAAGAATTTACACGTATGGAAAAAGGTAAATAATAGTCTTTCTATTTGCATGCCAAATTAAAATTCTTACAAAACAGATTAAACAATAGATATAGTAGTTTATGGTTATAATTACAGTGCTGTACAAATACCCCAATTAATTCCTTCTGAGTGATAGCCCTAGTAAGGAAATGGGCCCACACGGAGAA
>JANSTR010166268.1:0-17046 GCA_025434805.1 Antipathozoanthus remengesaui | reverse complement strand
GCGAGAACCACGATTTTATTTTATTTAGGTGTTTTTTAATGCGTTTAGACGGTAGCCTTTAAAGGAAACGTGCAGTAAAATACATCAGTTACCGGCAAAATAAAAGACCTCATTGCACTGATTTGTAGTGTGAATTTTCAGCATACGTAGTACCTGAGAAATGATAATAGTTTGTAAGCCCATCAAGAACCCCTTACAAGCTTGTATAATCCCCGGGCTGAAATGTAGGATTTTACAGTAGATTTTTAGGTTATCATAAGCTTGCGCTTGAGGAGTTAATCGTTTCTGATGTTCTTCAACTTTATTCTTATCCTCGTGGTAAGATTATTTCTTACATTGTAAGACCAGAAACAAGTTATGTCTTAATCTGTCTAGTTTTGAGCTAATATATGCTGATGTAGTAAATTCGGAAGAATTTTAATAACAAATATATGTTACACAGTTGGAAAACCGCTAAATATACTGGCAGAAACCCGAACTTCGCGTTATTTATGTGACCACCCGTTATCGTAAAATAGTTTGTTTTAAAGTCTTGCCAAAAAAAATTTAACTTCCCGTTTTTGTTTCCCACAATACTAAAAAATCAAAACTTCAAACAAATAAAAGCAGTAAAAACAAGAGCGTATGCGTCCTGTGGATTTCTAAAATGAAACGCGTTTCTATAGTGCGAAATACGAAGCAAAATACACTTACATTTTAACTGTTGTGTGTTTTAAGATTTGAACTCTTAATTGCATTAGAACCTGTTTGTAACGTTTCCGAAGGCAAAGTATGTGTGTGCATGTGAAATACGAATAAATGTGGTATTTGAAGCTACAGGTACTTTAATGGCTATTTTAATAGTTAATGTATCACGTGACGACGCTGCACGGTGTTGCAGCTAACATCTCTTCTCTAGCGCTATCTTTGCTGGTACTGCAGTAGAAATCTTGAAAGTGGACGCAACAAGTGCATTACGAGGGGTATGACCTACATGCGACGTGATTTACATGTGAAACGATGAAGATACAACGCAAATAAGGTACAACAATACATAGTACAGAGTTAATACAGGCCAGTGTGAATATTTAAACAACTTCTCTCGACAAAGTGTAAAGTATACTTTTCGAATTAAGTAGACACTACAAGTGTGCTGAAAAAAGTCAACAACAACAACAAATATATTTATTATCACCGTTAAAGTAAGTAATTACAAAGTTAACCGTTAACCGAGTCCGAATTGCATGTATTCAAATCTCGAGAGCATTCGCATATCTCATTTCAGTCAGAAACAGGGTAATTTTTTTCTCGGTTTAAATAAACCATGATGATTTCTTTCCCGCTGTCTTTCTTAGCTCAGGGTTATTCAAAGTCCAGTTCTCAATCTCCCAAGTTGTAAAACTACACACATATTTCTAACTCTAAGTGCACGGAAGATAAAGGCATCAAATAAGATTCATGAATGTAAAATGACATGAGTTATTAAACGCCTCCAAAGTTGTTTTCATTTGAGGTTAAAAAGTTAAAAAATAAAAGAAAATTAGTCTGTTGTTGTGTATATATCAGATTGTATGAGCACTGCCAATATGCACAACTAAAGTCTGTTTTGTGAGAAATGTAATTTGAAAGAGTCGGCAAAGTCATTTCGGTTTCTTTCTCCAAAATAAGGAAGATCCGTTGTACAACAGCACATCGAGGCTAAATTAGATTGATAAGGGAGCGGGCAGTCCCGTAACTAAAAAGTGAAATGAATAGATCGGTCGGTGATTTTATTTCACTTTTCAGCCAGCTCCAACTGATGACGCGCCAACAGTGATATTTAAAATTCGAATAAAATTGGATTACTTGTATAACATTTATTGAATAAAATATTAAAATGTTTGGCTTATATAACTAGGCCGCTAGCTTGAGGTTTCTATGAGTGAAAATAGTACACAACCCAAAGGCGTATGTTGACTACTACTCAGTAAAAACCGATAAGCGGCCGCTCGTGGCCTGGAAAATCTGGCTTTTATGGAATTTAAAAGAAAAAAGAACCCGACTATCCTTTCTTTCAACCAACTGATCAATTTCGGTGGAGTAAAAAAGAATGGACCAGTCACTCGTACGAATGTCGCTGCCAGATGGTGGGATTTTCAGATGAGAGAACCAATCAGATTTGGGGACTTGGAAAGAACCACATTAAACTGATGGTGGATACGGCATGGCCGCGCGCGCAGAGACATACGAGAAAAGCAAAGCATGTACGATTAAATTGTGAAATAGGGTAAGAGTTTATATCAGTTGCTAGAAAGGTTTTCATTCAGATTTATATACGGGTCGAGTGTCTAGGCCGAAGCTGGCTGAATGAACTACTTATTTATTTGAGGTTTTGAGTGATAGTATCTAGCTTGCGTACACACGGTAATTCTCCTTTGCCGCGCAGGCAGGCTACTTACGAAACACTGCTCTAATTACCCTCCCGAACAGATGTTCCGTCATGGCAATATTCTGAAAATTTTCACCTTCCAAACTGATACACTTTTTTTTATAAGAACGTCTTATTTTTGTCCCGAGGCTGAATGTCCCTAAATATTTTGGGGATTTTAATCTCAGATGTTTTTAAAATGTTCTTATTATAATCATACGTTTTGGCGTTCTAATTTTGTTTTTGTCATTTTTAGTTTATGAAACAAATTAAATTTATGAAACAAAATTTAGTCACTAGCTGCGTCCAGACACTGTATCAGTGTATGTGTATCCGTAGGGAGATGCGAGCTTCGATATTTGATATGCAAGTGGATAGAGTAAAAGAGAAAATTGTTCTTGTTCTTGTAAAATGTCCATGTAGTTAGTCTAGTTACAAACAATGTTACACTTTCGATCGACTATTTGCCGAGTACATGACTTTGTGCCGTAATGTAACAAAATTATAAAAATGTTCAAACAACTGAAAATATGTTCTTTGCATTCCCATAATATCGGTCTTTGCTTCGATGCCTCCTGATCTTCTTTCATTCAAACTTCAGTTCCGACCACCACCTTTATTCTAGATAGACACCACGCTACTAATTAAGAATTGCTCACACTCGTATTGCAAGAGTTGTTTCAAAAATATGATTTCGTTATCACAAGTATCAGTAAATTTTAGGCGTGTTCACACTAGCGACGCAAGCGCAGACGCAGACGCACGAGCAATAAAAACAAGTGTAAATGTAACTTGACGCAGACGTAAGAAAAAGGAAAATTTCCTTTTTCTTGCGCACACCTTGCGCTTGCGCTTGCTCTTGCTTTACAAATTTCCAAGTGTGAATGGGGCTGACGCAGACGCAAACTTGCTTGCATCACTTGCGTCGCTAGTGTGAATGCCCTTGCGCTTGCGTCTGCACTTACATTTGCGTCTCTAGTGTGAACGCGCCTTAAAGTTGTGCGTAGTAATTTGGTTGTGCGTCTGAATCCTAAAAATGATTCCGTTTCTGATTTGATAGAAGCTGTCGATTCACCAATCCCATGGCTGCCACCATGAACAAAGACGAGAATAACAACAGAGATGCCAGTTCGACAAATGCCTCTATTATGGACCAACTGAGTTCATTGAAAAAAGAGCTAGAAGAAAAGGACGAAAAAATATGGCAACTGGAAGCCAGCGTGAAAATTGAGAAAGAAATGGGAGACAGATTTGAAGAACTGCTCAAGTCGGAACAGGAGCGGTATTTGGATACCACTAGAGAACTCGAAGCTTCAAAAAAGAAGGAGGCTGTCAGGGCACAACAACTTGCCAAAAGTCAGGGAAAGGTTCAACAACTACAAGCACTAAACAAGACACTAGAACAACGAGATGGAAGAACTAAACTGATTGAGGAAAAAGATAAGGTGATACAAGAGACGAAGAGTGCTCTTGAGAAGATACAAAAGCAGCTTGAAAAGCAAAGTAAGGAATTAGGTGAAAGCCAGAAGGCGTTAGAGGAAGCAAATCGTGTTGCTGAAGACCAAAGTAAGTTTATAGCAGCTAAAGATGGGGAACTTAAAAAGCGTCATAACATGATCGAGGAAATGCAACATCAGATAGAGTTTTTGGAAAATGAAACAAAGTTAAAGGCAGAAGAAGTCACAGAGAAGATTAGCAAGAAAGATAAAGAACTGGAAGAACACTTGTCTGTAATTCAGGAAACGGAAAAAAAGATAGCAGAACTTGAGAAGATTTCAACAGAGCTTGAGCTTAAACGTGAGAAAACGGAGAAAGACATGAAAACTGGAATTGCCGTTAGTACTCGGAAACTGCAGGAAATGGTCGATAATATAGAACAGCAGAACAGTCAAAAGGAAGAATTAAACGAGAGATTACAAGAAAAAGAGAAATATTTGAAGGAATTGAAGGGCGAAGTGAGAAAATTAGAAACTGGCACACGTGCAAAAGAATTCGAAATAGAAACGCTGAAGCAGAATTTAAGAGAACAAGAAATACAATTAACAGAAAAGCTGAAAGAGGAGATGTCCAGGGAGCTAGAGAAATTTCTCGAAAGCCAACGCTTGAAAATTGATGAACTCGAAGGCGGAGTGCAAGCGAAGGAATTGGAGTGCGAAAATTTGAAAAGAGAACTAGAAACGAGAGACGCTATCATTGGATCGCAAATCGACAAAGTGGAGACTTTAGAAAAATCCGTCTTTGAGCGAGAATCTTCTGTTAAGAGAGCCAATGAAGAGCTAGTAGAACTCCACAATGCAAGGAACGAAGGAATCGATCGTTTAAAACAGCTGGAAGAAGAAAAACAAGACATTTCTCTGCAGTTGCAAGAGGAACTCCGAAGGGAAAGACAATCGAGTGAACGATTTATCAACGAGCTACGGACAGACATTCGAGACTTGGAGAATAAACTTGATGAAGAAAAACAATCGGCAGTTCGAGCAATGAAGGAAGCTGAGACCAGAGAAAGGGAGGTTATCTTAGAAAAGAAAATTCTGATAGAGCGCTTCGAAGATTTTCAATCACAGTTTGACTACGAAAAGAAACGGTATCAGGAGGAATATCAAAAAGAGACACAAAAGCTTGGCAGGTTGGAGTCAAAAGCCAAGGAAATGGAGAAAACATACAAAAACGAACTGGGGTCTATTGAGGAGGAGTGTCACCGTCTTAACAGTGAAAATCAAAGGCTTCAAAGTCAAATCGAACAAATCGAAAGTTTACAAAAGGAACTTGAAAACAAGAATGAGATGCTTTTTGCAGCCGAAAGCAAACTCGAAGAACTTATGAAAGAACGAGAAATTGAGAAAAATGAAATGAAGGGAGTAATAGAAGAGAGGAACTTGCTGGTGGAGGGGTTAAGGCAGGAACTGTCAGAGATCAAAGCGAGATTGGAAGATGAATGTCTGCAAAGAGAATCCGCTCGAACTGAACATCTAGGAGAGATAACGTCAGATGTAAAAGATTTAACTAGAATGGCTATTGAACAGGTTAAACGAGACATTGAAACGGAATGTGACTTTGAGGGAATTCTCAAACAATTAACAGAAATGACTGAACTCTCGCCTCTTGCGAATGGCGACAACAGCGTGAAAACTGGAAAGAGTAATATCTCGCGAATGCAGACTTTTTGGAACATCATACGCATTCCTCTTATTGTACTAACGCTGATTTTGCTTTGCTTTTGTATGTGGGCCAACTTTAGGGTCACAGTTATCACAATTATGGTCATACCAGTCGTCTGTGGTTTTGTTAAAGTACTTACCTACTTGTCGAGCGTCAGTTCTTTGAAGAGATTTCTTCAAAGGGAAAAGTTGCGATTATCCAGCTTCAAGCAGCCAGTCAAGCAATTAATAGAACAACTGGCTGTTGAGCGTTCGCTTACAGATTGTTTGGCAAAAACTGTGGAAAGCTTTGAGGCCGAAGCTGGTAAATATGAAGCAGATCGCGAAAGTCATCGAAGGGAATTGGAAATTGTGAAAGAGAAGAAGACAGTGATTGAAACAGAATGGCAAAGAAGGCAGAAGCTGATTTCTGCATTACAACTGGAGACTCAGATAAGCAAAGAAAAGAAAATGAAACTAGAAGAGTTAGAGAAACTACAACAAGGTGACACAAAACAAATTCAACGTATGAAAAGAGTAATTGACAAACTGGAACTTGTTTTGCGAAAAAACACAAATCAAAGAGTTGACTTTTTTCACCAGTATGAGGAACTAAAGAACGCTATCGACGCAATGAGAGAAGAGCGACAGAACGAAAAACCATTGGGAGAAGGGTGCACAATACCAGCGATAAAATCTAATCTGGAAGGTGTAAAGGGTCCTGGTCTGACTTTTAAGGCTGTAATTTCGTCCGCTTTCATTTTCTCGACGACAATGCTTGTTTACTCGGTCAAATCATCGTCAATACAGTACACAGTCTTCTCTTGTATGACCGTCGTCCTTTGCGTCGCGATCTATAGTCTCCGTATATGGAAACAAGTCAAAAGTTACGAGTCTCGTCTTGATGACGAGATAAGAACAGTGCACGACCGCATGGGCGAAATAGAAGAGCTGACAGCTTTATTAGACCAAGAACACGGCGTGATAGAGAAACAAAGAAACGCAATCAGTTCACTAGAAACACTACTCAAACTTAAATATAAAAAGAACGATAACCAAATTCTTGGCCGTTCCCCAAAACGTCTTAAAGCAGACGAAAGTGAGAACACAAGTTATAACTCAGACAGTGATAACGAAATTCCAAATTCTTCGGATAAAACCCCAAATGGTTTAGGCAGACCAATAAAATGTCAAAGGCAAGAGTCTGAATTAAACGAAGAACAAATGGATGTCGTGGACGGTCTCAAGCAAGCTGCTAATGATATAATGTCTTTTTCAGCGACTAAACGACAACTGTCGAGAGCAAAACGTGATGCAGAAAAGGAAGGGCCTTTGGAAAACGTAACAGTTGATTGGAAATCGACCGTTTTTGTTTCCTTAAATTCGATATTTGCCGCAGTTTTGGCTTTTTTCAAATTGTATAAAATTTCTATTGTAATAATGTGCTTATTGCTTGGTTTTCTATTTGCTGTTGCTCACCATCATTTAATGAATAAATTGAAGGCATTTGAAAAACGTAAGCCAACAAAAACAGTAAATCGAGAGAAATTTAATAGTTATACAGCGAACAGCATGAAGCAAACCTTTTATGATGTGCTTTTTACTCTCACTGTGATAATTGTCGAGCTTTGTATCAAAATTCCAACAAGCTTGTTGAGTGGAGTTCTTAGCTTTGTGGTTGTAATTACATCAATAGTTTATCGACGTAAGTTGTGCAATCAAATTTTAACTAAAACTGAACTTGTTGAAGAACTGACAAACGAAATCACTGCAAGAAGAGAGCTCTGTGAAAATTACTGTGAAGAAATAGAAACTGTAAAAAAACTACTTGCACTTGAACGGAGCTATAGTAAACTCGCGGAAAAGAGAAACGAAAGCGGATTGGATGAGTGCCATGCAAAAAACAACGAAGATTATAATGAACTGAAAGATAAGATCGACAAACTTTCCGAGGAATTGAATGCAGCGAAGACAAAAGAAATCGAACTCAGTGAGATGTTAGTCAATGAACGACGCTTAAACGATCTAAAAGAGAATGAACTTCGCGAGCTTTTGAAAGAAGTACGAGGAATTATAGAAATCAAGGGCGTGTTTGGAATGAACAATTCAAAGGCGTTGAGAAAAAGTGAAATTAAAGAACGGTTAGAAGATAATAAAGGGAAGAGAGATGTCGTAGAATTGCGACGGCAAGATGCATTTCCGAAAGAAGAGATAGCAAAAGTGAGAAAACAGCTGGCTGATATAAAGAATGAAACAAACACTCTGAAGACGAAAAGAGAGTTTGGTGAAAAAGAAGGTATTCTGAACCTTCAAGAACAAAGTCGATTTCATCTCGCCGAAATCGAAAAACTTAGAAAGCAACTGGAAAGTACAGCAAATGAAGAAAAAGCAAGAATTGATCAAATGCGAATGCAAAATCAACTTCAGCAAATCGAAATAGAGAAATTGCAACGCAACCTAATTGATGCCACAAACTCAAGAAAGACAGAAAGAGAAGAAAATGTACATGTTCAGAAGTTTCAAGAACAGAAAAAACTTCACCAACTAGAACTGGAAAAACTACAAAAAGAACTTGAAGAAAGTCTTCGAAATAGGTGCCGCGCAGAACTTCAACAACTAAAAGCTAAATTGGAGAAGCAACAAAATAAGATGAAAGAAATGAAGTTGAACCTGGAGTATGAAAAGGAACGCAATCGTATTCTCGATCAAGAGATTGCAGAGACACGACAAAAGAATCAAGAAAAACGTTTGCTGGAAGTGAAGGAGATTAAACGAACAATTGGTCTGGAGAAGCGCGTACAAGCAGAGTCTATTAAGGGCTTGGAGGCAGTGGCTGAGGAAAACGATATGGAGGAAACAGGTAATGTCGATTACTAGAATACCGTATTAAAACTCGATTTAACGCCGTGGCGTTTATTAAACAACTGGTTTCACCTGACGGCCGGACTGACTGAAGCGACGACGTTTGTTTTGTTTCTAAAAAGAAAAAATATCAAAGCCTTGAGATTATGACTTCCGAAGTACTGTTTGAGTGCCACAAAATACGCTATGAAACCAACAATGGAAGTAGATTCACAGTAATCCTTTCTTTCACTCGATGCAATGAATTTAGACTCGAAAATATGCGCTTGAAGTTCTCGCCCCAGTTTCCGGCCGTGAGGGGAAACGGATTCTTTAAATGTTTCATTTACTGATTTGAGTGGGGGCGTTTATTCGAGGGCGGCGTTTATTTTTTAGTTAATCGAATCCATTTAATTTCGTTAAAACGATTAAGACTGCACGTTAACAACTTCTTTCAAAATGTTTGAATATGTCATCAGTTAATATCTTTTTCAATTTTATATTGTCCTCAGTTCAAGTGTCAATCAAGTAAAATAAACCATTTGGCATGAGCAAATTGAATTGTTTATAGTACGATGTTCCACTCGCATTTTGGGAACTCGTATATAATTCAAATAACTGAACGCCGCAATATGGGCGCAGCGTTTATTTAATCAAATAAACACGGTAACTGTTCTCTCATCAACATCTTCATCGGAAGCATCGGCATTGGCACACTATCATCATCAGCTGCAACAGTATCATCATCATCTTCATTATCACCACCATCATCATCATCACCATCATCATCATCATCATCATTATCACCATCATCATTACCACCACCATCATCATCATCATCATCACCATCATTATCATCACCATCATCATCATCACCACCATCATCACCATCATCATCATCATCATCACCATCATTATCATCATCATCATAATCATCACCATCATCACCATCATCATCATCACCATCATCATCATCATTACCATCATCATCATTACCATCATTATTATCACCACCATCATCATTACCACCATCATCATCATCATCATCACCATCATCATCAACATCACCATCATCATCATCATCATCATCATCATCATCATCATCATTAATCTTAATCTTAAATAATTATCTTTTTAAAACTCCTGCACAGCGTTTAAAATTTATAATTTTGTCGCTAAATATCATCATTAATATTAATAACTATTCTAATTTACTATTATTATTTTCTTCTTTATCACAAAAATAGTATAGCAACGAAACTACACATTATAAATTAATATTTCATTTGTAAGATATCGTATCGTCATTAACCCATACAAATTCCAAATATTTCCAAAATTATCGAAACCTGTTCGGAAACCGCTAGTAAATTCATTATATACTTTAAAATCTACACAATTACTTGTACAGTTTCAGTGTATTTGTGTTTATCGTTCACTTTGGAATGCGTTTTCTTCTTCTCTAAAGCGTGTTTAAGGGAATGGATCTTCTTATCCTTTTTATTCAATTCCTCCTGCATGTTATTGAGCTTAACGAGAAGGTCTTGAACTTGATCTGACAAGGCTTTGATTTTGTCTTCACACGGCGAAGATTCTGTGGCGTCTTGTGTTTCCTGCGTCTCCTGATTTATAGAAACAGTTGCGATATTTGTTCTTCTTCATTTACTTTCAAACTTATTTACAAATCCAATAGTGCGATGCATGGGGGATACGTTTCAACCGCCCTCTGGGGGATACGTTACAACCCCACCCAAGGGGGATATGTTTCAAACCCACGTAAGGGGGATACGTTCCAACCCCACCCAGGGGGATACGTTTCAATCATTCACCCTTGAAGATAAATTCAAACCACAACCTTACAGAATACGTTCCAACCCCACTCTGGGGGATACGTTCCAACTTCACCCAGGGGGAAACGTTCCAACCCCACTCTGGGGGATACGTTTCAATTATGTTTCCACCCCACTCAGGGGATACGTTCCAACCCCACCCAGGGGGATACGTTCCAACCTCACTCAAAGGGATAAGTTCCACTTATTCACCCCTGAAGATACGTTCCAAGCCCTACCCTAGGAGATACGTTCCAACCACCACCCTAGGAGATACGTCCAAGCCTCCATCTTGGCACCTGGGGGATATGTTTCAACCCCCACCCTGGGGGATACGTTCTAACCCCGCACTCTGGGGATGTGTTCCAATCCCTATCCTGGGGGATATGTTCCAACCTCCACCGGCTACGTTCCAAAAAGGCTGTGTGACTCAACAAAGACAATGGATGAAAACTTGCGCACGTTAATCATATCTTCGCGTCTTCTTTGGAATCTGTGACTGCTGTTGTTGTGATCATTGGTGTTGTTATGCTCCGATGAAGGGCTATTTGCTCGAAACATCAGCTTTCTTTAAACCTTAAGGTTATTTAATTATACGTTTTACTTACCTGCCAAAACAGTTAATAGTTTTTTTTTAAGAAAAACTTTGTATATAAAGAGTTTAACACTATCTACTAACCAGTGTTACTGCTGCTTTAGAGAGTGTGTCAGGAGTTTTGGATGGCCGCTCTCTCGCTACCACCATGGTCACTGTCTCGGACTCCCTCAGAGCCGTCATAGTTTCAGCTAAAGTGGAATTCAGTAGATACTTTCCGTTCACCTATTAACAGAAGAGAAAGTTAGTTAACGACAAGCAGCGACAAAAATTGATTTATTGACAAGTAAACTGGAATGGATACAAAATCTTGAAAGGAAAGAAGTTCATATTTTACGAGCGAAATTCAAACACGATTGAAATTTTTTGCAAGAAGTATTAGAAAAAAATCGAGGAATTAGACTGAAGTAGTAGAAATAGAGTCAACTGCTGTCCGGCCAGGGACGTAGGGAGCCAGGGGGGGAGGGAGATGAAGGGCGCTGTTGCTCGCCCCCCCCCCAAGCAAACTAGACATGGTAAAGAAATATACAAACAAAGAAGTGCACTTTCACCCTAAAAAACTTGCTGCCCCCTGACGGCCCTGCTGTTGGAAATTTTATCATATTGAAGCAGATCCATATTAATATACGATATGAAAATAGGTATGAAAAGACGATTTTGAAAGACAAGTAGAAGCAACTGCAACAATGAAAGTATATCAAAACACGTCGGCA
This sequence comes from Antipathozoanthus remengesaui, assembly GCA_025434805.1. Classification (NCBI taxonomy): domain Eukaryota; kingdom Metazoa; phylum Cnidaria; class Anthozoa; order Zoantharia; family Parazoanthidae; genus Antipathozoanthus; species Antipathozoanthus remengesaui. Next base: position 5,545 of record JANSTR010166268.1, on the reverse strand, counting down.
TGCCTAAAATGATAACAACACTTAGAAACGTTATAGAATGTTATATTTTGTACTTATTAAATGGGAAGATTGTATTTGGCGGAGAGTTTAATCGTTAACCTTGCACCAGGTGCGTCGGGGTGGCGTAGTGGCAGGAACACTCGCCTCTCACTAATGCGACCCGGGTTCCATTTCCGGTCCGGGAAGTAGTAAAGTGAGCTAGGTTTACGGTCCCTCTCCAACATCGAGGGTAAAATCAGTAAAATCGCTAATTACGCCAACATCTGAGCAGTTTCTGGATTAGCGAAAGCTATTTGAAACTTAATAAAATCGAAGCATGATCAGCTGAAGATGAAGCAGCGGTGATGCCTTCAATAATGGACCGAAAACGTTGAGTAAAGCACGGTGCACACGTAAAAATCTCGGAAGGCTGTGCTCAGCTGTTTCTCACCGTATGCGGTGAAATTTGTATGAGAATGCTGCCTAGTGAGGACGTGAAACAATTGTTGTGTTTAAAAACGTTTTGAAATTAGGAAATCTTTTTTTTTCATCATTAAAGGCAACTAATGCCTTGTCATAGCAACCAAAGCTTATAATGTGCCATAACTTTGCCCAATACAACACTGAACGTAATCGCAAAAAGTGTTGGCAGTTTGATTATTTCTAGCTGAGCCAGATTCTCACAACGCGCGCACACGGTGAGAAAATCTACCATACCGAAAGATGGCAGCTGTACATTTTACCACAATGCCTTGCAAACCTAACTCAGCGAATTGCTAAACGGGGAAGACCATTGTTTGAAAAACATGTCCATGCACTAACAACATTGTGTATGCAAGGTTTGAAGTTTTTAGATCCTTTCGGTACGTTTTTGTGAGCGTTTGCATGTTTTTCGCGCACAAGAAAATGGGTAAATGTACCAGTCGCCATCTTTTTTGTTACGGTCAAAAGACTCGCGAGGCAAAATTCTCACACAAATTTTACAGAACACTTGAATGGCGTCCGCGCAAGAATGAAATTGGAGGCTATTCAGGTAACAGCTGAGTAAACGGCCTCGCGACACTTGCCTCCACCTAATTTGAAGCATGCAAAAACTACAAATAAATATTATGCAAGAATCATTAATACCTCAACAATTATGTCATTGTCTTGCAACAGACCATTCTGTGCAGCAGTGCTTTTCTCTGCCACGCCCACAATTCTCACACCAGGACAAGGTGGCGCGGAACCCGCTGATCGCCAGTGAGCCAGCGCAGACGATGGGCGTAGCGGCAATGGTGAGCGCAACGGTCTGTGAATGTCAGCGGAATTGGACCTGGACGGGAGAGGACTGGAGGGAAGGCTAAGATTTAGCCTCGTTATCAAGTTGCGTTTGTGTTCTTGATAGAGGAGATCCTCAATCGAATGTTTGCTGGGTTTGTTGTCAGCTTCTGGGCTCGACTTTGCAGGATTCAAGCAGTTATCTTCGCGTAGATCAAGCTCGAACGACACTGAACGTGGACGAGAACTCTGGCTGTCGGGAATAGGGCGAAAACCGAAATGGCTCTCGCTAGACGGTTCATTTTCGTTCAACACAACGGTTTCACCATGTTCATCATGAAGAATGTACATTACATTCATTTTCTTACCCTCCCCTCCCTTTCTGTTCTTGGAATGTCCGGTTTCCGTTACCTGTGCCAGTTCAAGACCCAACGCCTTACCTGGTTGTCCTACCAGGTGGACCGCTACAAGATTCCTGTTTTCTAGCACGTCATATAGTTTGTAATCGAAGAGGGACGAGTCCGCAACTTTGTGATCATGATGATGTTGCCATGTTTTATTGTGTTTATTCTTTTCTGATTGGCTCAGAGATGATTCGACGTTTTTCACTTGTGCTAGAAAGGAATGATCAAGCAAAAATTCCTTTTCACTTGATTCTGTTGAGGAATTTGGATTGTGTGATGATTCAATGTTGTCTACGGGTTTTAGGATGGAATGGTCAACCAATTCCTTTTCACTTGATCCTGTTGAGGAATTACTTGAAAGCAAAAACGTTTGATTTTCACTGCTCTCAACCTGTTCGTTAAATCGCCTGCTTCCTGCCTTCACCTGTTCAAGGTCGTCGAAATCGTTCATTGACGACTCGCTTTTGGAACGCTTTCTTCGCGGCTGAACAACAGCAACAGCGGCAGAGCTTCCAACCGTTGAATGTGGAAGAACGCCGTGGCGCTGATAAAACTCTATAAACTTCTGCTTAAACTCTGTAGAAACTTGTTTCTTCCGCTCCGCAAAATTTTTATCCACACCATTGCTACCTTTTTGATCACTTTCGATTCCGTGCAACACATCGTGAACATCATCAGCAAGGTCTACGATTCCTGTTGGAGGACATTCGTTGCTTTCGGTTCTCTCAGAGCCCGTGTCTGACTCGCTTTTCATGAGTCTGATGGTTTGGCGCAGCGCCTCGATGGTGCGGTCACGATTGTGAAGTTCTCGTTGCAACCTGTGGTTACTCGCGACGCGATTGGTGTCTCCGTTCTTTGCAATCTAAGGTAGACGAGAAGCAAAACATAGTGTTTATGGTTGCCTCCAATTTTGAACTCTCGTTACGGTGTGTTTCAGCTGACAATACTATAACCCATGTAATCCCTTGGAACCCACGCCGGTAATATTAGTAGAAGTTTCTAAAAGAAAGTGAAATGATGTGAGCTTAATCTTTAGAGAGGTGGTTGAGTATATTCCTGCGAGATTGCCAACTGTCAGTAAATTACCAGTGAAACATTAGTGAAAGAAAGTACAAAATAATTGTAGACCAATGTTTGTTGGAGAAAAAACCCTGCCACACCAGTAATATAAATGTGCCAAAATTACAAGCTCGTGGATAGATATATCTTAGATATAGATTTATGCCAATTCTATGAAGACATGGTACTGTGTTACCTTGCGTACCCTGCAGACACTTTCCTACTAAGCTGTTTGTTTGACAGTGCTCCATATTTGAAATACAATTTTTCCACTTGAAAGATGACATCAAATAAGTCTGGATTGAGTGAGGTAGTCACACGATTTTATATTGGATACCCACAATATTTCTTTGCCAGGATTTCAACCTAAAATCTAACCACGCTTTACAGCGAAATGTAATTCCATTTTCAGATCAGACAGGGGAGACCATAATGTCTAATAACTTGAAGTCGAGGCTGTGTTTTCGCCCGAACCCGTCCAAACCAAACCAACCAAGGATAGTAACGTGCGCTCCCAGAAGTCTTTGCGGCCGCAGATCAATGGAAATCGATGAGATCCTTTTCTACTTACTAGAACAGCCAAACAACACGAATGTAGCATGGTGAAATTTACATACAATTAGACAAAGTCCGTGAAAGCAAGTTTGTTGGGAAAGGAACAATTGTATCGGGCCTGAGCGGTGCCTGATTTACGATATCAATGCATGGTTCTCATTGTCTATCAGAGTATTCCTTGATCAAACGTCCCATACATTAGTTATCGAAATTTGTGTGTAATTGCTTAATTCTACCTATTCTCAGCTACACAGACACTGCAAGTGGTGACCTAGAAGCAAAACCCTACAGCAACTGGACAAGTTTAAAGGCATACAAGTTCACATTCAAATTACATGACTATAGGAAAATTCATGTATGAATACTCCCAGACATGATAAGATATGACAGACACATGCACACAGTGACAGACACACACAACGACTGACACACAACAGTGGCAGACACACACATTGACACCGAGACACATGAGTACAGTGGCAGACACAGACAGCAATAAACACACAGTGACAGACACATACAATACACACAGTGCTAGTAACAGAGACACACACAGTAACAGACACACACACACACACACAATAACAGTATTGGAGAAGGAAGTGACCCACCTTGCTGCTTACTTTCCGTGTGAGGTTGAAGTTGCGTTGTTCTCCCGTTTTCCACTGAGCCTGTACGTTCAGCGGACACTCGTCGTCATTTAACACACGGTCAACTGAAAACACAACGGGACACATTGAGTCCGCTTACATGAAGTTTGAAAGAAGATAAATTAATGTGCATGCGTGCATCTTTTCCCGACATAATGCACCAAATTCAGGCTGGAACAACACAACTGAGCAGCTCTACCGAGAGGCGCCAGTTTGCCGAAACCAGTTTTCAATATTTTAATATTTTACTTTGAGAACTGATCGATCCGGTCAGCAACACTTGACAAATAGAAAGTATCAACATTGCATCACACCTTGCTTCATTTTATTGGCAAAGGTAAAGTGTCATATGTATGCAGACACAATACCAGTGAAAAACATGACTCATTACGTAAACAACAACGTGAAACAAACTTGTTTATTCTTCTTTAAATATTCCTATGATTAGTTACGGTAATAGGACTGAGTGCAGTCCAATTTTAATAGTTGCGATAGCAGAATGTTTACGGGTATGCAGATATAGGACAGAATTGGACGACACAAAGTCCTGTTACCAATTTATAATAAATATTACAATTTCTCAAAACCAAAAGAAGGAAGAAGAAGATATAGCACAGAATTGAACGACACAAAGTCCTGTTACCAATTTATTATAAATATTACAATTTCCCAAAACCAAAAGAAGGAAGAGGAAGATATAGAACAGAACTGGACGACACAAAGTCCTGTTACCAATTTATTATAAATAATACATGTTCCCAAAACCAAAAGAAAAATAATTAAACAAAATAGATTTTGCAAAGAAAATCTTTTGAAAAGTGCGCTGTTATCACAACAGTATTTTACACTGAAAGAGCTGATGAATGGTACCTAAAATGACGAGTCTCACACAATATTGGTTCAGTCTCAAAATCTCGGAATATTGTCTTGAAATCTCCTTTTTTTCCTGTTTTTTCCCGTCTCTCGTTTCGCTGAAATAGCTAGAGTCTCGGTCTCGAATTCTAAATCAAGGATCTCGCGTCTCGGCGAGTCTCGAATTTTACCATTCGCCACCCGTACTGAATAACAATTTCAAAGTCCATTTTTGTTTGGATACACTTTCTCATTTGAAGTTGTTGTTATTATTTACAGCGACTAGTTTCTTGTTGCTGATTGGTCAGAATGCCAGCTACTCACATTGTAATTGATTCCTTTAATTATCTGATAATAGGGTTTTCTTATCGGACAGTGTGCAATAACAGATTTAAAGTGTTGTATGAGCCAATCAGATTTGAGTAAATTGTATTTTGTATAATGAAGTTGATTATCGCATAAAGTTATCTTTGAACTCACTTGCAAAATTAGCTGAACCCTCTCTTAAACAGAAGTTGTCCGCTATCTCATTCGTGTCGTATCCAGCAAGTATGATATGCACAACTTCAGCGGAACTTGTATTGCGAGCCACGTATAAACTCTTGAAGTCCGCCTTGAAGTTAATAGAGTCGAGTGAGTTAGTGGAGTCTGTTTACACAGGGACCGCGGAGCAGGGGGGGGGGGTGGACTGGAGGGGACACGTCCCCCCCCCCAGGCAAATTTTTTGCCGCATGTGCCCTTTTATCTTGAATGAATTCCGTATTTAATTTTAAGAGAAAAAATTTA
>JANSTR010166157.1:0-17051 GCA_025434805.1 Antipathozoanthus remengesaui | reverse complement strand
GGTTGGGGTGCCTCCTTCTTTTTTGTCTGTATGTTTTGTTTGGGTGGGGGGGGGGGGGGGGGGCGGCCCCCCCCCGAAGGGTCGCCCCTTCCCCCCTCTCCTTATGGCCCTGGCTTTTATGTGTGACATTTTACCCACATAACTTACAATTTTCAATTACAATTACTGTAGTCATATTTATATCAGTATGACTCTGAACAGATGAAACAGTCAAACAGTAAAGTGACACCAACCTATATGCTTCATCTAGCGTCATGTGGAAGTGCTTCATGACATAACCAATAGCTATTGTTGCAGACCGTGACACACCAGCATAGCAGTGAACCAGAACACGGCCATTACCCTCCTGCACCTTGTCTGCAATGTTGAGTCATCCAGAATGTCAATAATAAATTTATCCCATCAGGATCATATAACACTACTCCAGTGGATTCATAATCATGATCAGAACAACGTGTAGGGCTGAACAAATTATACTGAGGTAGAACCAGCCCAGGTACTTGATTATTTATGTCTTAAAGAGTCCTATTGACAGATGATTAGACTTGTATCCCTTACAGCTCCACACAAAACATATATACATGTACTGCCAAATTCTCCTAAACTGCCTCCTTAGCTTCTTTACATACCAGTTTGGAGAATTTTGCTTTTCATCCTAGATAGATTATAAGGTATGGTCAGTTACTTTATTCTCATAACCAAACAACACATTCTGTGAGACTAATGTAAGGAGAAGATAAATGAAAAACATTTGATGTTAATTACAACAGATGATGCCATCATGAAAATTATGCATTTAAATTATGAGGAAAATTATGTCAATTAGGCTATTAAATTTTGCAGAAAAGGTGCTTTTTCCTTTTTTATGGTCTATTTTCTACTATACTAGATTATCAATGAATATAGTTTGTTTTGGCATGCTTTTTAACATGATCAGCTGAAAATCCAAAATGGAAGTTAAGAAGGCAGACTAGACATCAACATAAGTGCTCATAGTACAACAACAATTTTAATTTGGACTTAATTAAGAGCACTTTGACAATAATATCATTGTTTTGAGGCTATACAATCATTTAAAACTTGACAACTCCACACTAGTTCAAAACTAAACTCACCTATAAAGTCAAAAGCTTTATCAAACCAATCCACGATATTTTCTGTACCAGAGTCACGGACAGGTATCCTCAAGCAATGACCAGTTTTCTGGTTTTCTGACATGGGGCACGACTGGCTTACATTTAACACATAGTTAATTGCAAAGTCTTTGAGAAGTTCTTTGTTAAGTGAATCTTCTTGAGAGCCAAGATAAAGAAATGGCAGAATTTTTGTTGGTACAAGCTTTTCACTAGCAAGACATGGTGTGGAGAACACTCCAGATGAATTTCCTGAAGGGCAGGTGTGATGCCGCTCACAAAGTGTTGGAAATAATTTACCAAAGTCAGCAAAACCACCTGGAAACAAATCACAGCTTGCATTAATTAAATATATTTCTCATACACTGAAGTGAACACCTTAATACCAGCTATTTTATGAATAAAATCAGACTACAGAATAGTTTAGTATACTGTATAAATACAAAAGCTCTAGTTAGTAGTAATCAAAAATAACTTATTTATAATGTCTAAAATAAACGTGGTTTCCTTTATCAGGAAATCTGATTATTTCAATAATGTGAAATTATTTAATACTGGCAAAGTGAGATAAAGGTATTTGAAGATGTTTTGAACTATATATTTTTGGGAAAAGTGGTTCAGTCTATAAAGATATGTTTAAATTTTCCAAATTGAACAGCTGACAGGTTGTAGGTTTAAAGCATCTCTCATTATTAACCACAATGTTCACTTGTAACGTGTGAGGCAGTTTAAAAGTCAAGAGCAAAACATTTTATGGTAACTAACTTACACTGAGCACAATGTCTTGTTAATTTAACACTTAGACTAAAAGACATGTACATCATACAGCAACACTAGCCTGACTAATACAGTACAATAGCAGGTAAGCCTGTCCAACTCTGGTTCAAAGAAGTGTGTTCACCGGTGTTTGTGAATATAATATGTATAGACCTGCAGTCAACTCACTCAGAGTAAATTCCAGAGTCATTACAAAACCAGCCAAGCTAAACTAGAATAGTTTAGTGATTCATGCCAACATGCCAAATATGGAAAGAGTGGATTTCAAATCTAAAATTACTGATGACCTTTTAAGTATCTGCATCGACTGAGACATGATGAGTACTTTTCAGTTTTTAAAAAATAAATGTTTGAATGTACTTCTGATCTCACTGCATGGCTGTTTAATCTCTTCAGATATAAATATTATGAGCATTTATATACACTGTCATTAAAGTTTGTCTGCTATAGAATGATCTACTATATGAGCAACCATACTTCAAGATTTCAAGCTATGACATAGCAAAACTGATTAGTTTGAAAGAAATAATTATTACTATTACTACACTCAATCAGATGTACATAGAACTAAGTTTTTAAAGAAATTACAGCCTACATGTTATATAATTATATATTAATTAATATTTAGAGGTGTAGAAAGGATCAAAGACCTTTCACTTTCAAGAGTTCACTCTTGGTCAAACTTTGTGGTTTTGGTCTTAATTATTTGTCAGAATTCAAGAACATGTTGAGAGACACTAGTTAAACTGATGGACTAACTTGAAACATTAAACACTGCAGCCTTCTCACTTTCAATCTTGAGCAAGTTCAAAAAGAGCTTTGCTTAAAAGTAATTTCTAAAATTTGTTTAATGTCAATGCTTTTTAAATCAATAACCATTAGTGACAGTAAAGGAAAATCTTCCATAAGGTATCTCAATTAACATTTCTAAAGCGATGACATCACTAACAAAACATGCACCAAGCAGAACTGAATTGTCATAATTCTTGGAATGATCAAGTATATTAATTACCATGCACTGACAGAGTTACATATGTAACTGTGCAGCACATGCCTCCAGAGTTTCAATTTATATTCTAGATTTCAAAACAAGGAATTGACCTCTTCCAGAAGGGAAGGGAGAATTTCCTCTGATATTAACCAGTTCCCACCTGTATTTAATTATCGGATGTAGAGACAGATTTTTCTGAAGATATGCCATAGGGTCATGTATACTTACTATCAATTATAAAGACTTTTTCTGCACAATAAATGACAGTAACCATTATCAAATGGTAAACATGTACAAATTTATCTTTACATTGCGTGACTGTTAATACCGACTTGCCCTACTTGTAAGCACTGAATAAGTTGAGTAAATATGACATAATTATGCTAAACCTGATTTGGTACAAACCAAGGATGCATCTCAATTACACTAACTTGAACGCTAGAAACTGACCGCTCATTTGCTTGTCTTGTAAGGCAGAATCAGGAAATGAAATGATGCTTCAAATAATTAAAAGATTCAGATTCTTTATGGAGTACAGGAAATTTGATTTTTAAAACTTAACAGGAATGCTATTAATATGCACATAACATTTTGACTAAAACCAGATCAAGGCCTTCCAACTCTCATGGTTTGACCTTGCCATTCACAGTTTCAGGTTCCATGTTGATTAACCCCTAAATCTCATGGTTTTCTAATTCAAATAAATTCTTACTAAAATTACTGAAAACAGTCAACAGTTTTAAAACATTGAGGTTTGGGGGTGTTGGAAGGTCTGCTAATTACTGTAAGACATAAAGAAAGAAATGACATATTCAGTGATAACATAATTTTGCAAAACGTTTAACATTTTATTAATGATATATTTCAATGCAGTAAAATGTCTTTAATAGTAACTTTTTCTGCTAAGTTTCTAAAACCCATACCATAGTTGTCAAACACTAGTTGTAATTATAGCACTTTCTGATTCTATCTTTTAAAAGTTTCCAGATGAACAAAATGAATGATTTCAACATCTGGTTCAAAGTTTGACTGTGATATCCCGGGTCTATGTGAACTGGGATTAGCATGTAATTAATATTAACTATTAACATCCAATCTTAATATATAAAATTAATTTAATATTAATAAAATAACTAACTGATAGCATTGTGCATTTTGGAATTTAATAGAGTTTTACAATTAATTAATAAAATAATGATAATACTGTATACATTAATTAATTATTAATTTTATTAAAAAGATAACTGATCAATATTGTGCATTTTCAAATTATAAGTTTATTATATTATTATAATAACTAGTTTTTCTAAATACTGTAAATCATGAGAATGTACATATCTAGCAAATACAACACGGCAGATTAGGCAAAACTTTAAACTAATGATATTTTTCTTACTTAAGTACCTATTAGCTAGGGAAACATAGAGTCTGATTCTTATAATGTGGATACTGTTTAAACTTTTCTAGGCAACTAAATTAAGAGGAGGTAATTTACCCGGAATGCCAGCCCAAGTCAGCTTTATGAGGATATACTGTAAACCCAATTGTAGATTAAAACTTCAATTCTAGGGTTGTACTAATTAATCCACTTCAGGTCTTAACATTACCTGGCCCAGATTATCACAAGGCAGTACTGACGTACAGTACAGTAACTCAGGTTTAAGAAAATTGAACATTCTTGACTTAACTCCAATATTATGATTGTGTGTAAATTATTATCAAACAAGCAAAGTTTCAGAAGAAAAGACTTTGCTCATTTTAAAACCTTGTCAATGATAAAATAATATATTTAGTAATAATGCTTACCTTTGAGAAAGTACACACTGGGAAAGTATGATGCAAGTTTTGATAACACTACAGCTACAAAGTTATCACTTGGAAGACTTGCAGCATCCTTAGAGCTCTGATCATAAACAACAACCTTCTCCTTGTTTACTGTGTCGATATCTCCAGTAGTCTTTAAAAGTTCATTAATTGAGACTTTGTTGCTTATAAGACGACGCTTGATCAGTTTTGAACAACCAATATTTACACTGTCAAGAACATGCGAGTCATTATATTCCAAGAATGACCTACTGTCAATTACAAGCAAGTTGTTCTTCCCATATGTCAATAAACTTGCAAGCTGATCGGCACACAATGACGTTATCTTCCAAGCCATATTTGAAGTTTCAAACAGTTAAAAAAATGTGCTGAATTTTGTTTACAGGTTGCTGTCCTTATCCTTTTAGTTGCTGTTTCTTGACAGAACCTTTTGGATCCCAAGTCCCCTCTGGAAGGAAGGAGGGGAACTGAAGACTGGAAGGTCGCCGGATATCAATCAATTTCATGTGACAAGGATTTCTGAAAAATTAACTGTCAGTGTTAACTTTCAATAAAAATTAGGCATTTTATTTATACTAAATTACATATAATAGCAATTACATGTATACGTATACACTGGGATGAATTCTGATTTATTTATTTAGTAATTAAAATTAATGGGTAGCAAGAGTCGGACTTGTTTAAAATATATATAATGATAGTAGGTGGCTAATGGTTAAAGTATCTACAGGGGCGGATCTAGGGGGAGGGTGCAGGGGATGCACCCCCCCCTGAGATGACCTGCGGCTTTTTAATACAACTGGTATTCTGCAAAAACCCAGTCAGTTACACCATTCCTTATTGGTGCACCCCTCCTAAAAAAATCCTGGATCTGCCCCTGATCTAGTATTTAATCATAAAGTAGCTGTATAGGTTCATTATTTTATAAGCATGTGTAGCTGGAAGTTTGAAGATCAGTAACCAGCGATAAATCACAAGTGCTGCCTTCTTTAAATGAAACCGTTCATTTCAACTCCTAAGCTACAGTATGCTATATATTTCAGAAGTTGACTTCCATGAGGTAAAGCACTTGAAAAGCAAGACCTGTGCAATTTTCCTCTAACCTTTATGGATTGTGCAGTTTAGACCACTTGAATGTGTTCTAAAGCTTTTGGTGACCCTCTGGGATGTTTACAATATGATCACTAAGTCAACAGATACTTCTAGTCACAGCAGCTGTATTAGTTTTAAAAAGATGTTCCTTAATTTAATACAACCAACCAACATTATATGTGCGCAGTACTGCTGGTATAAATAATCACAATTCATAAAACATGCTACATGTCTTGATTGCATGCAAGGATTTGTTCGACTGGTCTTCAGACCTAAAACTTGCTGTGTTCAGTGGATTGAAAACTCCACAGTCTGGAACAGTGACAATACTAGACATATGCAGTTGATTACAGATATTGTTACTGTTACTTTTAATTAAAATTGAAAGTAATTTAACTGCACTGTCTACAAATTTCACCTGCTATGTATTCACAGAACCAGACACAAAAGTATGACTGGGACTGTCAACCCAAATGATCACAGAAAACAACACCACAAGTACTAATTTAACACTGATGATTGCACATTAGTGGGCACAGACTGCAATGCGATTTGGATAAATAAATGAAATTTCCCAATGCATTGTTTCTTGGATATAATAATTAGTCACATGCATTGTGCAAAAACAATAATGTTGGCAAGATTGTTAATGATGGATTGTCTAAAACACTTGGTTGAGCAATGCCTATTGGGACAGTTTGGGTGGATAGACCCAGTCTTATTTTTGTTTCTGGTATAGTCAATTGATATAAATATGTATTCTTTAAAAAAGAACTAAAAGGTGAGAATGAAACAAGATAAGCACTTACTGTTAATATACTGTAAGTCACAGAACTTGACTGTTAAGTTTAGAGCTTATATCAGTTCTTGGGAAATTACAGATGAAAGGGTTTGCATGATCAATATATTCAATAAATGATGCAAAAGTTCTTGTATTTTCACTTAATCTGAGCTAAAGAAGGAGAGGGTGGGGTCGGTTTTGAGAAGTAATGAAATAAATTTAAACCCTGGCAGCCATCTTAAATCATTTATTTGCCACATCAAGATCAAAACATAGAACTGCTTTCAACTGAGTGAATCAAAATGATACACTGTATAATGACAGTTGAAGCAAGAATGTACTACGAAATACTAAGTGATAGTATGTACAGTGAGTCATACCATTTAAAAAGACTGAATCATGTCTATTTTGAACACATCTCTAATCAACTGTAACTTGCTTGGACACCTTCAAGAATTGAAAGTTACTATTTTTAATTGCAAGTTTTATAAAAAAAACAGAAGAATATAAAATTAATCTCTAAACTATTATTTCAAATGAACCTTAATGCACCTTAGGATTTAATGGAGCCGAAACCAATTGTAGAATTGCACACATTTTAGCTATCCTACTGATGATCAGTTACTGATTTGTGTTCTATTTCAGGAACATATAGTTGTCTGTTGAAATGTAATATACACAAATGATCGAATTTAAAAGTGTCAAAATTTTCATTTAAAACAGAAAACCAATTGTTTAATTACCACTCAGTTCTTCGTAATGTTGTAAGCGAGACTTTCTTTTTCTCTTTTGTATAGCGAAAATGGCTCACACAGTGGACGACGTCCTGGAGAAAATTGGCAGCTTTGGGTTATACCAAATTCGCCTTATTTGTCTTCTGAGCGTCCTGGAATGGTTTGTTAGCGGCTATCAAACTCTGCTGATGACTTTCATCGCGGCTGAGCCCGAATGGCGGTGTGTGGTTAACAGCACTCAGTGTACTGAGCCTGGGACGTTCTCCCCAAAACACAAATACTACAAGAGCCGCTGTACGATGAACAGGACTGAATGGGAATTCACAACTGATTTCACCTCCATTGTAACTGACGTATGTTGAAAAAAAGTTGTTGGTTATACAATATAGTTGTTTAGGACACACCTGCTATACGCTCCTTTTTTTTGTAAGAACGTCGACTATTTTGGTTTCGGGTACATGAGCCTGAATGCTTTTAATAATTCTTTTTAAGATTTTCATGGAATGTTCGTACTTTGTTCTTAAGTTATGTTCTTGTAGATTTTATTAACATGATGCTGTGGGTTAATTTATTTCAGCATGGAAACTTCTTATATTTGTTCGCTTTTATAAAACGACTTTAGATTTGTTCTTGCATTCTATTATCTTCACAATCAAATAAAAGTTTCTTTGGTTCTCAGCCTCAAAAAAGTTAAACCCGTTCTTAATTTATGACATTGCCAACCTCATCGTTCCTTCAAAAGTTGTTGCTGAAATAATATCTAATAAAAACTAATTAAATTTCCGTTACGGGAAGACATTTCATCAACGTTATTAGGAGTGTCAGATTAACTACGACAATTTCTGTAATCTTAAAAAAAAAGCGCTTTTCTTCAAACATTTTTGTTAAAATTAACATATTTTAATAGTAGACACGTTGTTGATAGGCCTTTGTAAATTATGCGGGCATGTTTTTTAGCATTATAGTAACCTGCGAGCATTCGAGCAGTAGAGTTTTTCAAGCATCAGTGGAATATTTCGATCATCTTTAGAATTTGTTCATGAAATCAGTAATTAGAACTGTAGAAAAATATGCTCTAAAACACAGCAAGAGTACAATGTTGTCTACTCGTGATTCTCAAGCAAGTCAAGTTCCGTTGGAAAATGTTTATTAAATATATGGTCTAGAGTTATTTGTGACGTTTCTGAATGATAAATAGGTAAAACACATTAATTCTTATAGCAATCGACTTTTTTCAGTACTATTTTTTCATCGATTTCGACAGCTAATTGAATTAAGGATGAGCATTTTTCGAGCATTATTGTGAAATTTAGAAAATATGTAAAAGCATTTTAGTAAGAACGAGCATTACGGCATTAGCATTATAGTAAGAAAAAAAAGCATAATTCAAAAAGGCCTATACCAGACCAGAAAATACTGAGTTATTACTGGTTGCTTTTACAGTGTAATTTTCTTTAATACCCGTGCAATTACGTTTTAGGAATGGAAGGAAGGACCACTATTAATTTTACAACATCTTTAGGACATTCGCAGTTTCCCAACTGAATCCGAAAAACATGCGATTCACAGCCGTTAATGGTATGTGAACCAGCTGAAGTTAGAGTATTTGTTAGACTTATTTTTGGAAGCAGTCTTTGAACATATACATAATTAAAAAACTCTAAACTGGAAAAACAATAGGAAAATTTGAGGCCGACATCCTGACAATCTCTTTCCCCAAAAAAAAATGTTATAAGAAAAATGAGTGTATGGATAATCTTACGAATGAGGTCGAACAAACATCATTCTATCTTAGTCCTAAAATATAATTTCATGTTGCTTTAAAGTAATTAAATATTTAAAAGTCGTCTGCTGCGAGTCTTTCAAACCGAAATTCGATTCATCTATGATGCTGTATTTACGTGAATATATGGTCGACTGAGAACTTTCTACTTTTCGGTAAGTCTTTCTCTCAAGATCTTGCGTATTTGCAAGGTTTGTTGCAGTTCTTCTGCTGTAAACCAACTAAGTCCAAATAGTTATAACATAATCTAATTTAGTAATAACATCAGATTTGGTAATTCGTCTAATTATAACTTTGGCTTTATGATACCTTTGGTGGATTCGTTTCGTTAAGTAATTCCCAAAAACAAATCAAAATCTGGGAAATTTATTTTGAGAAGATGCCTTCAATTACAATTCAGTTCAGCGTTTGACACGATTCAGATAACTCGAAGAGATGTGGCTGAAAATGTTACAAATCAGAGATTACACTAAATAGTACATAAAAAGACAAAATCCACCGAATGCAAAGCAGAATCAAACAGTTTGTAAGAATTTAAGAAGAGTTTACAGTTGCACTGTTGTGATAGCTGCAGTCATACTTAGTTTCTGCAAGTTTAGGTGTGGCCAATTTATCTGTGAGAAAACAACCATATATGATATCAGTAATATACCGATGTGATATCAGTAATATACTGTTGTGATATCAGTAATATACTGGTGTGATATCAGTAATATACTGGTGTGATATAAGTAATATTTACTTTTAGTTTTGGTCATTATCAGTGTTCAATTACTGTTCTGTTATAACCGATAAAGTATTCCTCCATAACAATTCACTTGTCAGTTTGATGTTGCATTTCATTTACATCAGCAATTGTCTTTGAAATATCGTTTTGTTGTGATGCGGTTCCTATTTTGTCTGCACAGCATATTGCTTTCTACAGGTCATACAGAGCTTAGATTCCATCAATGTAATCGATATTTACCGCACTTGCTACCTGACTACATCAATAGATATTGTTTGGCAAAAATTAGTGAAGGTGTCTGAATACCGTAATGAGAACTCGGGCAAGGTTTTTAAAATCCTTAAACGTGTGGATTAAACGCATCGTAATAAACAGCAGGTCAACCATCATGAAATCATTACATTTTCATTTATGCCAGTTTTCAACTTATTATGTTAGAAAACATGCAATATTGGTCTTGGACGAATCAAATAAGTGTATAATACGTGTTGAGGACATAACATAACCAAATCAACCTTTAGCACCAATAGTTTGCGATACTAGTTTTCCTCAGTTCCTGCATGATTACACTGTTGTAATCTATCTAATATCAGCTGTGTTATGGAGTGCCTTTCGGTTCCCTCGATCTCGTTCTCGCTACGAGTAATCACTAGGAATTGATATATCCGGTGTGGAAATTTCCTGGTTCTCCAAAATGGAAGATAATTGAAGAGTTAAATTTAGTTTCATCAAGCTTTGGTTAGCAGTAGCTGGTTTTAATACGGATGTTTTGTTTATTATTGTATGGCCACGATAGTACGCGCGCTCTGATTGGTTCTTGATAGGTCTGTATTCCCGTCACGGGCATTACGGATTATTATTGATGGCTTACGCCGCGCGCGCATATACAAGGATTTGCAAAGTAAAGAATGCCCTCTTGCACAGTGTTTTCAGATAAAGGCCATATAATAAAATACTTATTAACCTCGAACGCTCGGTCTTTACCTAGTATTTCAAAAACGAGTACGAGTGTTTGAATGGGGGTTCCAAACACGGAGAAACTATAATGAATGCACGAGGCCGCGAAGCGGCCGAGTGCTTTGATTGTTTCGAGGTGTTTGAATCCCCATTCAAACACGAGGTACGAGTTTTTGAAATAACTTCTCAATCGACCAAAATAGACATGTTGATTGCATTGTTCCTCACACAATAGAACTGAATAGACTACTCTCGCTGGATTGTTATGAATATGCTGATTAACAACAACTTTATCCTTAGAGTTTGAAATTGGTTCAAACGCTCAAACGAGTGTTTGACCGCGTTTCAAGACTCATCCACCTGACCAAATCTGGCTCCCTGATTGGTCTGAAATCACATGAATAATTAATGATTTTGAGAAAGAAAATATCAAACTTCGTCCTCGGTTTGATAGTTCCTGTAAAGACCTCACTCTCGGTTAATAAGTAGTTAGTAATAAACCCGCCATGGTGCAGTAGCCGCCGAGTCCTCAGTACTTTCTTACACGCTTTTGGCCTTTACTAACTGGACCTGTTTGTCCTTGTTTCGCGTAAACTTTGGAGGCCCTAGTCAGTTGACTGAAATCTCAAAATTCTAACAATAAGAAATAAAACGTATCATAAAATCAACCAAGGTTTGATAAAACCTTTGCTCCGTAAGGTTGAAAGAAAGCTCACGTTGTAATATACTGATGCTCCGACGAAGAGCTAACTCTCGAAACGCCAACTTTCTTCCATCCTTACGTCGCGAAATTTTTTTTGTTAAACCAGTTGGTTGACCTATACCCGCCGACGCAGTCTATAGTATTTTTTAAAATAAACTATTAAGTTATACAAGTAACGGTACTAAATTTCTGGAAACAAAATCACAGAAAAATGCCTCCGTAGAATTCTTTATTCCCACCGAGTATAGAACAACAGTATTAATAAAATTATTAATACCCTGATCGCTGACACTATAAATAAATTCGTGCCAAATTGTTATAAGAAACAACCCCAGACGGAACTTACAATACTAAACAATTGTTCGACCTCATGCACAGATCGTTGACATTTTCAATTTTCTTTGTAACTTGTAGCAACACGGGGTACGAATTCTGTGACCGAACAATTTCTTCCGAGAACTCACTAGTGGAGGCTTTTCTCTTTTAATTTATTGCATAAGCCAGCATTACTAGATATATATTTCAGAAGGTTAGATATATCTCAATATCTAAGTAGGGCAGATGACTTTCCCTTGGTAAACGTTACTGCACAATATTTTTAGCTAATGAGGTTTTGGAGTGAATGTCTATTTCACCTGTTAAGGAAACTTACAAACAATTATCGTCAGCATGAGCTCAGTTTTGGTATCTTAAACTCTTCAATCCATTAAAACTTGCTCCACAATTCAATTCAAGATAATCTGAAGGTCACACACGTAACAAACCAAGGTAAGAAAGTAAAACATCTTAGTAGCTGGTTTCTAAACTTGTTAGTAAAAAAAAAAACAAGTAAAAAAATCTAAGATACTAAAGAAAGTTAACTTGGTAGAAAGAGTGTGCGTGCTTCAATAAGTATAACTTCAAAAACTCAACTCAACAAAAGCCGGAAGTGGTTGCATTGTCGCCTGAATGACCCATGTTGATTATATTCGCTATCAATACCTAGAACATCTCGGTACTATTCAGGTCTTGGTCTCTGATAACAGTAAAAAGAAAGCTATGGCCTGGAGCTATTTGACTTTTATGTTTATCTAAAATATCGCCTCAAAACACTTCAATAAGAGAATCAGAGAAAAGTGGTGTATCCACGCTTTTGAGCAGAAGATTATTATCGTTATTCCTATTCAGTTCAATTCAATAACTTTTTTTAAGTACGGTAAATTTATCAGGTAGATCATCTATCTGTCTACACGTATTGACTAAAATCTAGAAAAATAAAAAGCAAATTAATAAAGTAAAAATCCTTCTTTCCATGAATGCCGTATGAATAGATATTATATAAGCAAATATTATCTAATCTTCGAAGCGACTGCTACAAATCATTTTCATTTTGTTGCGAAAATTATTTAGAGATTCTTCTTGCTGCAGATCGGAGGGTAAACTATTCCAAAGTACCGTTCCACTGTAGCTGAAACTGTTTTTCAAATAGTTGGTGCGCGGCTGGTTCGCGGAGTGTCTCAAGTTATGTTTAGAAATGTCTCTGCGATATATAAACTCAAAGCTATAAATATATTCAGGTGTGAAATCATTTATAGATTTCTAAACTATTTAAAGCCTTTATAAGTTGTCTTTGAGTATTTAATTTTTTCCAACCGACGTTTCAGCGTTAGTATCATAGTTGGAAAATGTCGTAAGCAGGTTTAGTTTGGCAATAGCTCAAACGATCAAAGACAACAATATAATACCAAATGCATTCTGTATGCGTTCAGTAAAAGTGTTTACAAACATCATATAAAGATCGAGCTCTTTCTAAAATTAATTAAATTTATGCTAAATGTGGTTATATTTATAGTTTGTTTGAGCTTTCTAATATTTTTTTTTGCAGATGGCCAAGAGAATTGTAAAATACACACTTTTTAGTATATGTTGTCTATTGACAAATGTGGCGATGGCTACAGAATTTTGCACGGTTAATGAAGGGAAGTTTGAAGACGTAGTTAAAGGTAACCGCTGACAGTCTTTTAGGTGTACATAAAATATATTAGACTATGAATGAGTTTGTGGCCAAAGAACCACAAGATCGTCTGTAGAAGTAAATCCAGAAAACCAAAAAACTTAATGTACAACAGCATACTTTGAAAGTGTAACTTTTAAAGCTGGATAAACATAATAAATCAGTATTATGCTACCGAGGATCTAATCTGTCGTTGCCGTGAGGTATAACGATTCCCCTGTGGCTTAGCAATGTCTTATCTATTCTCTTGACTTGTGAAATATACGGCATAAGTCGGACGATTTCTCAAACATTTCCAAATATTTTGCAAACACTTTCAAAGTTTTCCAAACATTTTCTGAACAATTTCTAAATATTACTCAAACGATTCTTGAAATTTCTCAAACCTTTTATGGTAAATATCTCACAAACGCTGCGATTCCAATATTTCACATGTGAAGAATATGTCATATGTTTCCACTCTTTACAGTGAAGATGCAACAATGTAGAACTGAAAGACAGAAACGTGGTGCTCCACCAAATATGAAGATCTCTTTATATTACTAAATATTCAATTAATGGGAGTGAATGTCAATTTGCACTAGTTTCAAAATATGGATACAACCAATTATTTTGTTTCTTTAGACAGCGCCCTCAGAGATTACTTGGTTGACAACGTCAGTATTTCATCATCACTAGATTGCATGATGGAATGTATCGGTAACATGCGATGTTTGTCGTATAACTTCGCTTCAACGCGAGGCGTGTGTGAACTGAACAACCAAACTCGTTTATCTAAACCGAGTGGCCTTCAACATAGCACTGGATACACTTATGTTGGATCAAAGGTATGTATGAACTGAACAACTAAACTTGTTTATTAGAATTCAGTGCTTTTCCGTTATACTTGTATGCGCTTACATTAAACAAGAAGTTTTTGTATAAGAGACCATTATTCGGTTTATCTGCCCATCAGCCACTGTACATGTTGAGTGCATCTGTGTAACAATGTTATAGCGCGCAATTTTCAAATTGGGCCCCGTCCACACGGATACGATATGTTTGAATCCGCAACTTTTCTTTCCGGATTCAAAAAAAATCTCCGTTCACGTAGCGTATTCAAATCGAATTTGCCCGTCCACACGAATACGACGGTATCCACATTCACTCTAGTACCCAGGAGCCTTTTGAGTTTTCCCGCCGTATTGGCGAATGTTTCATTGCTTGCTAAGAGACTCGACACTACTTCTACGTCATCGTATTCGAAAATATACGGATTCACCGTCCGCACGGTATCGGATTCGTTGCGTATTTTTTTCCACTCTGGAGAGCGTTTTAAAAAAGTTCCGGATTCGCTGCCGAAATCGCCGTATCCGTGTGGACAAAAGCCGCATCCGGAAAGAAAAAGATGCGGATTCAAAAAAAGTTTGTATCTGTGTGGACGGGCCTGCAGTCTTCGATGTCGCGAGTCCGAGATACAACGAGTGCAGAATTCAATATTTAACATGAGGCAGGTGTGAAGGTAAACATGAAGGTAGCTATGTGAGTCAGTGAGTTTGTAGTGGACACTGGTGGTCAACTTATTCTCTTCGATTGAGATTGTGATGTCCTGAAATGTAATTGAACTATTAGAAAGTTCTCAACCAAGCTCAGCAGGTCATAGTAGGGTATCTACCGATGGCTCTTTGATAGTGAGTATTCAAATAAAAGGGTTCAACGCCACTAAGTGCCCCTTGAATTCAGGGACCACGCAGCAATTTTTGGATTGGGACGGCTAGCTCGCGCGTAACTAGAGTTCCACCCAACAAACGCCGTAGACGCGAGCATTCTAAGATATAGAACGATAACCGGCTTACAAAACGTTCTAGCTCGGTCGGTTGAAAACCCTGATAATGGCCGCCATGTTGGTGTTTGCATGCCAACTGGCGTGGCGGCGTAAACGTATACTATCTAGTTACGGTTGCTAAATGATGCATTGTGACGGTGCAAACTCACCTATTTAATACACTAAACCTTTTGTAATTTAATCTTATTATTTAGTGTAACGCGGCCGATTGCTATACTCTTTCCATGCTCTGATAACATGAAGTGTACATCTATAATATTTAAACTGTGTCGGTGTTCTAGTTCAGCCAAACTGATTTAGTGAGAAGTGCATTATTTATACCTGGTGTGTTTTGACAAACTAGGTGATAAGAGTGAACTACTAAAAGGGTTTGTAGAATTTAGCGCAAATTTGTTACTCAGGTGTCTGTTAACCCAATCAAATGTGGCTACGGTAAGGAGAAGATAGATTTTGATAGAATGTGGTAGGATTTCAAAGGTGAAGCATGGCGGGATACCACTCGTAAATCAGAACCTATTTCCAGCTTCATTTTCCCAGAAACAAATTTGAAAGTTTTTTAAAACGTTTGTAATTCTAAGGGGTTTTGCTTAGCCTTCTGCCGTTCTTATGTATTTGGAGTCTTGTGTCAAGTATATTTGAAAAGATTGGTTGGATAAAAGGGTTCTTTAATCCGGGAACAGGCAAATCAATTTTACCTCCGATCAGTCGCAATTATTGGCGAATAGAATCGCTGATATCTGTCATGCTGCATATCAGCGATTAAATATGAAGAAGTTCTCTGGTTTAAACACCCGTCGCAACGAATCACCAATTACTTCAGCCAGTGAGATTTTGCGGTGAAGTTTGGATGGAGGGGTTTAGCTCACGTATAACCATTTCGAACGCGAAAAAGTCAATTGCGTCGACTGAATCGCAAGAGGGCTCGCCAAGTGTGTCTGTGTGGATTGTCAATAATATTCGCTTGCGAATGGCGTATAAAATTGCCTGGTGTATTCCCATCTTTATGCGAGAAGCACAAGACGATCTCAAATCTCATTTGAGCTGACCAAGACTTGCTAGCTGGACTCGTTTAAATTTCGTTTCGGAAAGAGCCTTTTCCATGGTGTACAATATAATACTGATGAAAATCCATGGTTGTTTTGTGATCCCATTTGGGCATTGTGGATTTTAAAAGCTAACCCAGTGATTGTGAACGTGCAGGGATAGCAAATCACATTTTAGCGGAGAACTGTTTTACAATTTCTCCATTAATTTGGGAATTGGTTCTGACTCTCAGAGCTGGTATTAGGACAAAAACAGTTTAATCAGTTGAGATAATAGTTTACGTGTTGGTCATTTTAGGCGGGCTTGGAAGTGAATGATCGACCAACAGGTCAACCCAGTATAGTGGCTGTGTGTAAGATGTAAAGTTTTTAGAAATGTAATGAATAACTTAAAGTTAGTTCAGGCAAGATTTATATCTTATTTCTTTCAATAAAGTTGATAAAAATCACCGTGACGCGATCTTCTGATACTGAACATTTAGTTTATCTTTTTTATAATAAAGCAGATATAACGGGCCTTTTGATTGGCTATCTAGCCGTTGAATGACGTCACATAACTCGTAAAAATTGTAAAAATCCACTTCCTTTTCTCTTTATAGTTATTTTGTTAAATGAATAAAACAGTATCGCTCGTGTTTATTGACAATAATATAAAACGCTATGACAAAATAAGAGTGAAATCCGGTTT
>JANSTR010166156.1:0-27174 GCA_025434805.1 Antipathozoanthus remengesaui | reverse complement strand
CACTCAAATTGGGAAGGACACTCAAAATGGGATGACACTCAAGGAGGGTAGGACAGTCAAGGTGGGTAGGACACTCATGGTGGGTAGGACACTCATGGTGGGTAGGACACTCATGGTGGGGATGACACGCAACGTGGGTAGGACACTCAAGGTTGGGATGACACTCAAATTGGGAAGGACACTCAAAATGGGATGACACTCAAGGAGGGTAGGACAGTCAAGGTGGGTAGGACACTCAAGGAGGATACGACCCTCAAGGTGTGTAGGACACGCATGGTAGGTATGACACTCGAGGTGGTGATGACACTCAACGTGGGTAGGACACTGAGGGTAGGGTCGGAGGAAAGCCGAAGAGGGTAGGACAATCAATATGGGTAAGACACCGAAGGAGTGTAGGACACTTGAAGGTGGGTAGGACACCTAAGGTCGTTAGCACATTGAACCTGTTTAACACACTCAAGGTGGGTACGACATTCGAGGTGGGGATGCCACTAAGGTGGGTAGGACACTCAAGGTGGGGCTAACACTCACGCTGGGTAGGACACTAAAGGTGGGAAGGACACTCAAAATGGGGATGACACTCAAGGAAGGTAGGGCACTCAAGGTGGGTAGGACAATGAAGGTGGGTAAGACATTCAAGGTGGGTAGCACACTCATGGTTGGTAGGACACTCATGGTGTGTATAACACTGAACCTGGTTGGGAAACTCAAGGTGAGTAGGACACTCGAGATGGGGATGACACTCAACGTGGGTAGGACACTCAAGGTTGGGGGGACACTCAAGGTGGGTAGGACACGCAAATTGGGTAGGACACTCAAGGTGGGTAGGACACTCATGGTGGTTAGGCCACTCATGTCGGGTAGCACACTCAAAATGGGGATGACACTTAAGGAGGGTAGGAGACTCAATATGGGTAGGACAATCAAGGTGCGGAGAATACTCAAGGTGGGTAGGACACTCAAGGTAGGGAGGTCACTCAAGGTGGGTAGTACACTCAAAATGGAGATGACACTCAAGGAGGGTAGGACACTCAAGGTGGTTAGGACCGTCAAGGTGAGTAGGACACTCAATATGGGTAGAACACTCAAAATAGCGATGCCACTGAACGAGGGTACGACACAGAAGGTGAGTAGGACACTCAAGGTGGATAGGACATTCAAGGTAGGTAGGACACTCATGGTGGGTAGGACACTCATGGTGGGTAGGACACTCGACGTGGGGATGACACGCAACGTGGGTAGGACACTCAAGGTTGGGATGACCCTCAAATTGGGAAGGACATCCAAAATGGGATGACACTCAAGAAGGGTAGGACAGTCAAGGTGGGTAGGACACTCAAGGAGGATACGACCCTCAAGGTGGGTAGGACACGCATGGTAGGTATGACACTCGAGGTGGGGATGACACTCAACGTGGGTAAGACACTGAGGGTAGGGTCGAAGGCAAGCCGAAGTGGGTAGGACGATCAATATGGGTAAGACACCGAAGGAGTGTAGGACACTTGAAGGTGGGTAGGACACCTAAGGTCGTTAGGACATTGAACCTGGTTAACACACTCAAGGTAGGTACGACACTCGAGGTGGGGATGCCACTAAGGTGGGTAGGACACTCAAGGTGGGGCTAACACTCACGCCGGGTAGGACACTAAAGGTGGGAAGGACACTCAAAATGGGGATGACACTCAAGGAAGGTAGGGCACTTAAGGTGAGTAGGACACTCAATGTGGTTAGGACACTCAAAATGGGGATAACACTCAAGAGAGTAGGACACACAAGGTGGTAGGACACTGAAGGTGGTGAGACACTCAAGGTGGGTAAGACATTCAGGGTTGGTAGGACACTCAAGCTGGGTAGGCCACTCAAGATGGGTAGGACAGTCAACGTGGGTAGTACACTCATGGTGGATAGGACACTGATGGTGGGTAGGACACTCAAGGTGGGGATGACACTCAACGTGGGTAGGACACTCAAGGTCGGGACGAAACTCAAGAAGGGTAGAACACTCAAGGTGGGTAGGACTCTCAAGGAGAGTAGGACACTGAAGGTGGGTAGCACACTCATGGTGCGTAGCAAACTCGAGATGGCGATGACACTCAACATGGGTAGGACACTCAAGGTGGGTAGGACACCAAAGTTGGCTAGGACACTCATGGTGGAAAGGACACTCGTGGTCGCTAGAACACTAAGGGTAGGTAGGACACTCGATGTGGGGAGGAAAGCCGAAGTGAGTAGGACACTCAATATGGTTAGGACACTGAAGGTGGGTAGGACACTCAAGGTGGGGAGGACACTCAAGGTGGGTATGACACTGAACCTGATTCGGACACTCAAGGTGCACAGGACACTCAAGGTGGGTAGGACACTGGTGGTGGGGAGGACACTCAAGAAGGGTACGATACTCAAATTGGGTAGGACACTAAAAATGGGGATGACTCTCTAAAAGGGTAGGACACTCAATATGGGCAGGACACTCAAGGAGGGTAGGACATTCAAGGTGGCGAGGACACTCATGGTGGCTAGGGCACTCAAGGTGGGGTTGACACTGAAAATGGGTTGGGCACTAAGGGTGGGCTGGATACTGAAAATGGGGATGACACTCAAGGAGATTAGGTCACTCAAGGTTGTTAGGACACTAAAGGTGAGTAGGACACTCAATGTGGTTAGGACACTAAAAATGGAGATGACACTCAAGGAAGGTAGGACACTGAAGGTGGTAGGACACTGAAGGTGGGTAGGACACTCAAGATTGGTAGTACTCTGAAGGTGGGTAGGACACTGAAGGTGGAGAGGACACTCTAGGTGGGGAGAACACTCAAGGTGGGTATGACACTGAACCTGATTCGGACACTGAAGGTGGACAGGACACTCAAGGTGGGTAGGACACTGGTGGTAGGGAGGTAACTCAAGAAGGGTACGACACTCAAATTTGGTAGGACACTAAAAATGGGGATGACTCTCTAGAAGAATAGGACACTCAATATGGGTAGGACACTAAAGGAGGGTAGGACATTCAAGGTGGGGAGGACACTCATGCTGGCTAGGGCACTCAAGGTGGGGTTGATACTGAAAATGGGTTGGACACTAAGGGTGGGTAGGACGCTCAAGGTGAGTAGGACGCTCAATGTGGTTAGGACACTAAAAATGGGGATGACACTCAAGGAAGGTAGGACACTCAAGGTGGTAGAACATTCAAGGTGGGTAGGACACTCAAGATGAGTAGGACACTCAAGCTGGGTAGGATAGTCATGGTGGGCAGAACATTCGAGGTGGGGATGACACGCAACGTGGTAGGACACTCAAGGTGGGGAGAAAACTCAAGCTTGGTAGGACACTCAAATTGGGTCGGACACTCAAAATGGTAATGACACTCAAGGAGTGCAGGACACTGAAGGTGGGTACGACACTCAAGGTGGGTAGGACACTCAAGTTGGCAAGGACACTCATAGTTGTTAGGACACTCATCGAGGGGAGGAAAGCCAAAGTGGGTAGGACACTGAAAATGGGTAGGACACTGAAGGTGGGTAGGAAACTTAAGGTGGGTAGGACACTCAAGGTGGGTAAGACTTTCAAGGTGGGTTACACACTCATTGTGGGTACGACATTCACGTTGGGTACGACACTCGAGGTGGGGATGGCACTCAACATGGGTAGGAAAATGAAGGTTGGTAGGACACTAAACGTGGGTAGGACACTCAAAGTGGGTAGGACACTGAACCTGGTTAGGACACTCTAGGTGGGTAGGTGACTGAATGTGGGTAGCACCTTCAAAGTGGGGATGACACTCAAGGTGGGTAGGACACTCAAGTTGGCTAGGACAGTCATGGTTGGTAGAACACTTATGGTGGGTAGGACACTAGGGGTGGGTAGGAAACTAAGGCTGGGTAAGACACTAAGGTTAGGTAGCACACTCATGGTGGGGAGGAAAGCCGAAGTAAGTAGGACACTCAAAATGGGTAGGACACTGAAGGTGGGTAGGACGCTGAAGGTTGGTAGGACACTCAAGGTGGGTAAGACAGTGAACCTGGTTAGCACACTCTAGGTGGGTAGGTGACTGATTGTGGGTAGGACACTCAAAGTGGGGATGACACTCAAGGCGGATAAGACTTTCAAGGTGGGTTACACACTCATTGTGGGTACGACATTCAAGTTGGGTAGGACACTCGAGGTGGGGATGGCACTCAACATGGGTAGGAAAATGAAGGTTGGTAGGACACTAAACATGGGTAGGACACTCAAGGTGGGTAGGACACTGAACCTGGTTAGGACATTCAAGGAGGGTAGGACACTCGAGGTGGGCATGACACTCAACTTGCTGTAGGACACTCAAGGTGTTGAGGACACTTAAGGTGGGTAGTACACTCAAGGTGCGTAAGACACTCAAGGTGGCTAGGACACTCCAGGTGAGTAGGACACTAATGGTTGGTAGCACACTAAAAATCAGGATGACACTCAAGGTGGGGAGGACACTCAAGGTGGGTAAGACATTTAAGGTGGATAGCACACTCATTGTGGGTAGGAAAGTCATGGTGGGTACGACCCTGAAGGTGGTTAGGACACTGAACCTTGTTAGGACACTCAAGGTGGGTAGGACACTCTAGGTGGGGATGCCACTCAAAGTGGGTAGGACACTGAAGGTGTGGACGACACACAAGGTGGATAGGACACTCAAAATGGGGAGGACACTCAAGAAGGGAAGGACACTCCAGGTGGGCATGACAAACAAGGTGGGTAGGACACTCAAGGTGGGGAGGACACACAAGGTGGGTAGTGCACTCAAGGTGCGTAAGACACTCAAAGTGGGTATGACACTCAAGGTGGGTAGGACACTAATGGTGGGTAGCACACTGAAAATTAGGATGACACTCAAGGTGGGTAGGACACTCAAGGTGGGTAGGACACTCAAGTTGGGTAGCACACTGATTGTGGGTAAAAAACTAATGGTGGGTACGACCCTCAAGGTGGGTAGGACACTGAACCTTGTTTGGACACTCAAGGTGGGTAGAACACTCAAGGTGGGAATGCCACTCAAGGTGGGTAGGACACTGAAGGTGGGGACGACACACAAGGTGGATAGGACACTCAAAATGGGGAGGACACTCAAGCTTGATAAGACACTCAAATTGGGTAGGACACTCAAGGTGAGTAGGACACTGAACTGGTTAGGACATTCTAGGTGGGTAGGTGACTAAATGTGGGTAGGACACCCAAAGTGGGGATAACTCTCAAGGTGGGAAGGACACTCATGGTTGTTAGGACACTCATCAAGGGGAGAAAAGCCGAAGTGGGTAGGACACTCAATATGGGTAGGACGCTGAAGGTGGGTAGGACACTCAAAGTGGGTAGGACACTCACCTTGGGTAGGACATTCAAGGTGTATAGGACACTTAATTTGGCTAGAACACTCATGCTTGGTAGGACACTCATCGAGAGGGGGAAAGCCCAAGAGGGTAGGACACTCAATATGGGTAAGACACTGAGGGTGGGTAGGACACTGAAGGTGGGTAGGACACACTAGGTGGGTAGGTGACTGGATGTGGGTAGGACTCTCAAAGTGGGGATGACATTAATGCTGGGTAGGACACTCAAGTAGGCTAGGACACTCATGGTCGGTGGGATACTCATGGTAGGCAGGACACTAAGAGTAAGTAGGACACTAAGAGTGGGTAGGAAACTAAGAGTAGGTAGGACACTCAAGGTGGGGAGGAAAGGAGAAGTGGGTAGGACACTCAATATGGGTAGGACACTCAAGGTGGGTAGGATACTCAAGGTGGGAGGACACTCAAGGTGGGTAGGATAGTGAAACTGGTTAGGAAACTCTAGGTGGGTAGGTGTATGATTTTGGGTAGGACACTCAAAGTGGGGATGACACTCAAGGTGGATAGGACAATGAACCAGGTTAGGACACTCAAGTTGGGAAGGACACTCCTGGTGGGTAGGACACTGAACCTGGTTAGGACACTCAAGGTGGGTACGATACTCGAGGTGGGGATGACACTCAGGGTGGGTAGGACACTCAAGGTAGGTAGGACACTCAAGGTGGGTAGGACACTCATGGTGGTTAGGACACTGAACCTGGTTAGGACACTCAAGGTGGGTAGGACACTCGAGGTCGGGATGACACTCAAGGTGGGTAGGACACTCAAGCTGCGTAGGTCAGTCATGGTGGTTAGGACAATCTTGGTGGGTAGCACACTGAACCTGGTTAGGACACTCCATGTGGGAAGGACACTCAAGGTGGTTGAGACATTCAAGGGGGGTATCACACTCATTGTGGGTAGGAAACTTAGGGTGGGTACGACCCTCACGGCGGGTAGGACATTGAACCTCGTTAGAAAACACTCAACGTGGGTAGGACACTCGAAGTTGGGATGCTACTCAACGTGGTTAGGACATTCAAGGTGGGGACGACACACAATGTCGGTAGAACACTCAAAATGGGGATGACACTCAAGTTGGGTAGGACACTCAAATTGGGTAGGACACTCAAGGTGGGTAGGACATTCAAGGTGGTTAGGACACTCATGGTGGGTACGACACTCATAATGGGTGGGACACTGAACCTGATTCGGACACTCAAGGTGAGTAGGACACTCGAGATGGGGATGACACTCAATCTGGGTATGACACTCAAGGTGGCGAGGACACTCAGTAAAGGTATGTCACTCAAATTGGGTAGGACACTCAAAATGGGGATGACACTCAAGGAGGGTAGGACTCTTAAGGTGGGTAGGACACTCATGGTGGCTAGGGCACTCAGGGTGGGGTTTACACTGAAAATGGATACTCAAAGTGGGGATGACACTCAAAATGGCGATGACACTCAAGGAGGGTAGGACACTCAAGGTGGTCAGGACACTCAAGGTGACTGGGACACTCAAGGTGACTGGGACACTCAATGTCTTTAGGACACTTAATGTCTTTAGGACACTCAAAATGGGGATGACACTCAAGAAAGATAGGACACTCAAGGTGGTAGGACCCTCAAGATGGGTATGATACTGAAAGTGGGTAGGACACTCAAGGTGGGTAGGACACTCAAGGTGGGTAGGATACTCATGGTGGGAAAGACACTCATGGTGGATAGGACAGTGAACCTGGTTGGGACACTCAAGGTGGGTAGGACACTCAAGGTGGGGATGACACTCAACGTGGGTTGGACATTCAAGGTGGGGACAACACACAATGTTGGTAGGACACTCAAAATGGGAATGACACTCAAGGTGGGTAGGACACTCAAATTGGGTAGGACACTCAAGGTGGGTAGGACACTCATGGTGCGTAGGACACTCATGGTGAGTAGGACACTGAACCTGATTTGGACACTCAAGGTGAGTAGGACACTCGAGATGGGGATGACACTCAATGTGGGTATGACACTCAAGGTGAGGAGGACACTCAATATGGGTAAGACACTCAAATTGGGTAGTATACTCAATATGGGTAGGACACTGAAGGTGGGTAGGACACTCATGGAGGGTAGGACACTCAAGGTGGGTAGTTCACTCAAGGTAGGTAGGACAGTCCTGGTGGGTAGCACACTCATAGAGGGTAGTACACTGGCCTGGTTAGGATACTCAAGGTGGGTAGGACACTAAAATTGGGTAAGATATTCAAAGTGGGTAGCACACTCATTGCAGGTAGGACACTCATGGTGGGTAGGCCACTCGAGGCTGGAATGGCACTCAACGTGGGTTAAACACTGAAGCTTGGTAGAATATTCGAATTGGGTAGGGCACTCAAAATGGGGATGACATTCAAGGACGGTAGGACACTCAACTTGGGTAGGACACTCAAGGTGGTTAGGACACTCAAGTTGGCTAGGACACTCATGGTTCTTAGGACACTCATCAAGAAGAGGAAAGCTGAAGTGGGTCGGACACTCAATATGGGTAGGACGCTGAAAGCTGGTAGGACACTCAAGATAGGTAGGACACTAATGATGGATAGCACTCTGAAAATGAGGATGACACTCAAGGAGGGTAGGAGACTCAAGGTGGGTAGGACACTCATTGTGGATAGGAAACTCATGGTCGGTACGACCCTCAAGGTTGGTAGGACACTGAACCTAGTCGGGACAGTCAAAATGGGTAGGACACTCGAAGTGGGGATGCCACTGAAGGTAACTAAGACACTCAAGGTTGGGACGACACACAATGTGGGTAGGACACTCAAAATGGGGATGACACTCAAGGGTGGGTAGGACACTGAAAATGAGAATGACACTCAAGGTGGAGAGGAAACTCAAGGTGGGTAAGACATTCAAGGTGGGTAGCACACTCATTGTGGGTAGGAAACTCATGGTGGTACGACACTCAAGGTTGGTAGGACACTCGAGGTGGGGATGCCACTCAAGGTGGGTAGGACACTCAAGATGGGGACGACACGCAATGTAGGTAGGACACTCAAAATGGGGAGGACACTCAAGCTTGCTAGGACACTCAAATTGCGAGGACATTCAAAATGGGTATGACACTCAAGGAGGCTAGGACACTCAAAGTGGATAGGACACTCAATTTTGTAGGACACTGAAGGTGGGTAGGACACTGAAGGTGTGTAGGACACTGAACCTGGTTAGAATACTCTAGGAGAGTAGGTCACTGAATGTGTGTAGGATACTCAAAGTGGGGATGACACTCAAACTGGGTAGGACACTCAAGGTGGGTAGGACACTCAACGTGGGTAAGACCATCAAGGTGGGTAGCACATTCACTGTAGGTAGCACACTCATGGTGGGTAGCCCACTCGAGGTTGGGATAGCACTCAACGTGGGTAGGGCACTCAAGGTGGGTAGGACACTCAAAATCGGGATAAACTCAAGAAGGGTAAGACACTCAAGGTGGGTAGGACACTCAAGTTGGCTAGGACACTCTTCAAGGGGAGGAAATCCGAAGTGGGTAGGACACTCTATATGGGGATGACACTCAAGTAAGTAGGACATTCAAGGTGGTAAGACACTCAAGGTGGTAGGACACTAAAGGTGGGTAGTACACTCATGGTGGGTAGGACACTCATGGTGGGTAGGACACTCGAGGTGGGGATGACACTCAATGTGGGAAGGACACTCAAGGAGGGTAGGACACTCAAGGTGGGTAGGACTCTCAAGGTGGGTAGGACACCCAAGGTGGTTAGGACTCTAAAATTGGCTAGGACACTCATGCTTAATAGGACAATCATCGAGGGGAGGAAAGCCGAAGTGGGTAGGACACTGAACATGGGTAGGACACTGAAGGTGGGTAGGACACTGAAGGTGGGTAGGACACACAACGTGGGTTTGACACTCAAGGTGGGTAGGACACTGAACCGGGTTTGGACACGTTTGGTGGGTAGGTGACTGAATGAGGGTAGGACACTCAAAGTGGGGATGACACTCAAGGTGGGTAGGACACTCAAGTTCGCTAGGACACTCATGGTCGGTATGACACTCATAATGGGTAGGACACTAAGAGTGGGTGTGACACTAAGTGTGGGTAGGACACTAAGGGTGGGTAGGACACTAAGGGTAGGTAGGACACTCTAGGTGGGGAGGAAAGCAGAAGTGGGTAGGACACTCAATATGGGTGGGACACTCAAGGTGGGTAGGACGGTGAAAGTGGGAGGACACTCAAGGTGGTTAGGACAGTAAACTTGGTTAGGGCACTCTAGGTGGGTAGCTGAATGATTGTGGGTAGGACACTCAAGGTGGGAAAGACACTCAAGGTGGATTGGACACTGAACCTGGTTAAGACACTCAAGCAAGATAGGTAGGACACTCGAGGTGGGTAGGACACTGAACCTGGTTAGGACACTCAAGGTGGGTACCGCACTCGAGATGGTCATGACACTCAACGTGGGTAGGACACTGAAGGTGGGTAGGACACTCAAGGTGGGTACGACACTCAAGGTGGGTAGTACACTCAAGGTACATAGGACACTCAAGGTGGGTAGGACACTCAAGGTTGGTAGGACCCTCAAGGTGGGTAGGACACTCAAGGTGGGTAGGACACTCATGGTGGGTAGCACACTCAAAATGAGGATGAAACTCAACGAGCGTAGGAGACTCAAGGTGGGTAGGACAATCAAGGTGGGTAAGGCATTCAATGTGGGTAGCACACTCATTGCGGGAAGGACTCTCATGGACGAAACGACCCTCAATGTGAGTAGGACACTGAACTTCGTTATGACACTCAAAGGGGGTAGAACACTCGAGGTGGGATACTACTCAAGGTGGGTAGGACATTCGAGGTAGGGACAACACACAATGTGGGAAGGACACTCAAAATGGCGATGACACCCAAGGAGCGTAGGACAATCAAGGTGGGTAGGACACTCAAGCTGGGTAGGAAAGTCATGGTGGGTAGGACACTCATTGTGGGTAGGACACTGCACTTGGTTAGGACACCGAAGGTGGGTAGGACACTCGAGGTGGGGTTGACACTCAAGGTGGGTTGGACACTCAAGGTGGGGACGACACACAATGTCGGTAGGACACTCAAAATGGGGATAACACTCAGGGATGGGTAGGACACTCAAGGTGGGTAGGACACTCAAGCTGGGTCGGATACTCAAGGTGGTAGCACACTCAAGGTTTGCAGGACACTCAAGGTGGGTGGGACACTCATGGTGGGTAGGACACTCATGGTGGGTAGAACACTGAACCTGGTTAGGACACTCAAGTTGGGTAGCACACTCGAGGTGGGGATGCCACTCAAGGTGAGTAGGACACTCAAGGTTGGTAGGACACTCAAGGTGGGTAGGACACTCAAGGTGGGTAGGACACTAAATATTGGTAGGAAACTGAAAGTGGGTAGGACACTCAATGTGGGGAGGACACTCATTGTGGGTAGGGGACTCATGGTGGGTAGGACACTGAACCTGGTTAGGACACTCAAGGTGGGTAGGACACTCGAGGTGTGATGACACTCAAGGTGGGGAGGACACTCAAGGTGGGTAGGACACTTAAGTTGGGTAGGACACTCAAGGTGGGTAGGACACTCAAGGAGGGTTGAACACTCAAGGTGGGTAGGACATTCAAATTGGGTAGGACTCTCATGGTGGATAGGACACTGAACCTGGTTAGGAAACTGAAGGTGGGTAGGACACTCGAGGTGAAGATGACACTCAACGTGGATAGGACAATCCAGGTGGGGAGGACACTCCAGGTGGGGATGACACTCAACGTGGATAGGACAATCCAGGTGGGGAGGACACTCCAGGTGGGTAGGACACTCAAATTGGGTAGGACACTCAAGGTGGGTAGGACACTTGAGGTGGTTAGGACACTCATGGTGGGTAAGACATTCAAGGTGGGTAGGAAACTCATGAGGGCTAGGGCACTCAAGGTGGGGTTGACACTGAAAATAGGTTGGACAATAAGGATGGGTACGATACTCAATGTGGGGAGGACACTGAAGGTGGTTAGGACATTGAAAGTGAGTAGGACACTCATTGTGGATAGGACACTCAAAATGAGGATGACACTCAAGGAAGGTAGGATACTCAAGGTGGCAGGACACTTAAGGTTGGTAGGACACTAAAAGTGGGTAGGACAGTCATGGTAGTGAGGACACTCAAGGTGAGTGAGACACTCATTGTGGTTAGGACACTCAAAATGGGGACGACACTCAGGGAAGGTATGACACTCAAGGTGGTAGGACACCCAAGGTGAGTAGGACAATCAAGGTGGGAAGGACACTCATTTTGGTTATGATACTCAAAATGGGGATGACACTCAAGAAAGGTAGCCCACTCAAGCTGGTAGGACACTCAAGGTGGGTAGGACACTCAAATTGGGTAGGACATTGAAGGTGGGTAGGACACTCAATGTGGGTAGGACAGTCATGATGGATAGGACACTCATGGTGGGGAGGACACTCAAAGTGGGGCAGACACTCAACGTGGATAAAACACTGAGCCTGGTTAAGACACTCAGGGTCAGTAGGATATTCATGGTGGGTTGGACACTCGAGGTGGGGATGACACTCAAGGTGGGGAGGAAACTCAAGCTGTGGAGGACACTCAAGATGGGTAGGACACTCAAGGTGGCGAGGACACTCAAGGTGGGTAGTACACTGAAGAAGCGTAAGACACTCAACTTGGGTAGGACACTCAAAGTGGATAGGACACTCAAAAGTGAGTAGGACTCTCATGGTGGTTAGTACACTCAACGTGGGTAAGACATTCAAGTAGGGTAGCACACTCATTGTGGGTAGGCAACTCATATTGAGTACGATCCTCAAGGTGGGTAGGACACTGAACCTCGTTAGGACACTCAAGGCGAATAGGACACTCGAGGTGGGGATGCCACTCAAGGTGGGTAGGACACTCAAGGTGAGGACGACATAGAATGTGGGTAAGACATTCAAGGTGGGTAGGTCACTCAACGTGGGTAGGTCACTCAAATTGGGTAGGACACTCATGGTGGGTAAGACACTCATGGTGGGTAAGACACTGAACCTGGTTAAGACACTCAAGGTGGGTAGGACACTCAAGGTGCGGATGACACTGAAGGTGTGGAGGACACTCAAGGTCGGTAGGACACTCAAGGTGGGTAGGACACTGAAGGCGGGTAGGACACTCAAGGTGGGTAGGACACTCATGGTGGGTAGCACACTCAAAATGAGGATGACACTCAAGTAGGGTAAGACATTCGAGGTGGGTAGCACACTCATTATGGGTAGGAAACTCATGGTGGGTACGACCCTCAAAGTGGGTAGTACACTGAACCTCGTTAGGACACTCAAGGTGGGTCGGACACTCGAGTTGGGGATACTACTCAAATTGGGTAGGACATTCAAGGTGGCGACGACACACAATGTGGGTAGTTAGGACACTCAAAATGGGGATGACACTCTAGAAGGTTAGGACACTTAAGGGGTATAGGACGCTGAAGTTGGGTAGGACACTCAAGGTGGGTAGGACACCCAAAGTGGTTAGGACAGTCATGGTGGGTAGGACACTCATGGTGGGTAGCACACTGAACCTGACTGGGCCACGCAAGGTAGGTAGGACACTCAAGTTGGGTAGGACACTCGAGGGAAGGATGATAATCAATGTGGGTATGACCTCAAGGTGGGGAGGACACTCAATAAGGGTAGGACGCTCAAAATGCGGATGACACTCAAGGAGAGTAGGACACTCAAGGTGGGTAGCACACTCAGGGAGGGTAGGACATTCAAGGTGGGTAGGACACTCATGGTTGCTAGATCACTCAAGGCGGGGTTGACACTGAATATGGATTGGACACTAAACGTGAGTAGGATACCCAAAATAGGGAGGACACTCAAAATGGGGATCACACTCAAGAAAGGTAGGAAATTCAAGATGGTAGGACATTCAAGGTGGATAGGATACTCAAGATGGGTAGGACACTCAAAGTGGGTAGGACAGTCATGGTGGGTAGAACACTCATGGTGGGTAGGACACTCGAGGTGGGGATGACACTCAACGTGGGTAGGACACTCAAGGTGGGGAGAACACTAAAGCTTCGTAGGACACTCAAATTGGGCAGGACACTCAAAATGGGGATGACACTCATGTGGAGTAGGACACTCAAGGTGGGTAGGACACTCAAAATGAGTAGGACACTCAAGTTGCTTAGGACACTCATGGTTGGTAGGGCACTCATTGAGGAGAGGAAAGCCGAAGTGGGTAGGATACTCAATATGGGTAGGACACTGAAGGTGGGTAGGACACTGAAGGTGGATAGGACACTGAAGGTGGGTTGGACACTCAAGGTGGGTAGGACACTGAACCTGGTTAGTACACTCTAGGTAGTAGGGGACTGAATGTGGATAGGACACTAAAAATGGGGACTACACTCAAGTTGCGTAGAGCACTCATGGTGGGTAGGACACTCAAGGTGGGTAAGACATTCAAGGCAGGTAGCACACTCATTGCGGGTAGGACACTCATGGTGGGTAGGACACTCGAGGTGGTGATGCCACTCAACGTGGGTAGGAAACTCAAGGTAGGGAGGAAAATAAAGCTTGGTAGGACACTCCAAATAAATACGACACTCAAAATTGTTATGACACTCAACGAGGGTAGGACACTCAAGGTGGGTTGGACACTTAAGTTGGTTAAAACATTCATGGTTGGTAGGATACTCATTGAGGGGAGGAAAACCAAAGTGGGTAGGACACTCAATATAGGTAGGACACTGAACGTGGGTAGGACACTGAAGGTGGATAGGACACTGAACCTGGTTAGGACACTCTAGGTGGGTGGGTGACTGTATGTGGGTAGGACACTCAAAGTGGGGATGACAGTCAAGGTGGGTAGGACACTCAAGGTGGTTATGACACTCAAGGCGGGTAATTTAAGGTGGGTAGCACACTCATTGTGGGTAGGACACTCGAGGAGGGGATGGCACTCAACGTTAATAGGACAGTCAAGGTGGGGAGGACACTCAAGGTGGGTATGGCACTCATGGTGGGTAAGACACTTGAGGTGGGGATGACACTCTAAGAGGCTTGGACACTCAAGGTGGGTAGGACACTCAAGGTGGGAAGGACACTAATGGTTTGTAGGACACTCGAGGTGGGGATGACACACAACGTGGGTAGGACACCCAAGCTGGGTAGGACAATCATGGTGGGTAGCACACTCAAAATGGGGATGACACTAAAGGAGGATAGGAGACTCCAGGTGTTAAGGACATTCGAAAAGCGGAGGACACTTAAGGGGTGTAGGACACTCAAGGTGGGTAAGACATCAAGATGGGTAACACACTTATGGTTGGTAGGACACTCATTGTTGTAAGGACACTCATGGTAGGTAAGACATTCAAGGTGTGTAGGAAAGGCAAGGTGGATGCGACTTTCTAGGTGGAAAGGACACTCAGGGGGTTAGGACAGTCATTGTGGGTTGGAAATTCATCGTGGGACGACACTCAACGTGGGTAGGACACTGAATGTCGTTAGGACACTCAAGGTGGGAAAGACACTCGAGGTGGGGATGTCACTCAAGGTAGGAAGGACACTCAAGGTGGGGACGACACACAATATTGGTAGGACACTCAAAGTGGAGATGACACTCAAGGAAGGTAGGACACTCCAGGTGGGTAGGAAACTCAAGGTGGGTAGGATACTCAAAGATCGTAGGACACTCAAGGTGGGTAGGACACTCAAGTTGGGCAGGATACTCAAGATGGGTAGGACACTAAAGGACGGTAGGTCTCTCAAAGTGGGTAGGACACTCAAAGTGGTTAGGACACTCATGGTGGTAAGGACACTCAAGGATGGTAGGACACTCAAGGTGGGTAGGACACTCAAGGTGGGCAGGACACTCAAGGTGGGTAGGACACTCAAGGTGAGTAGAACGCTCAATGTGGGAAGGACAGTCGAGGTGGGGATGACACTCAATGTGGTTAGGACACTCAAGGTGGGGAGGACACTCAAGGACGGAAGGACACTCAAGGTAGGTAGCACACTCAAAATGGGGATGACACTAATGGAGGGTAGGAGACTCAGGGAGGGTAAGACACTCAGGGAGGGTAAGACACTCAAGGTGGGTAGGACACTCAAAGTGGGTAGGACACTCAAGGAGGGTAGGACATTCAACGTGGGTAGGACACTCATGGTGGCTAGGGCACTCAAGGTGAGGTTGATACTGAAAATGGATTGGACACTAAGGGTGGGTAGTATACTCAAAGTGGGGAGGTCACTCAAAATGGGGATGACACTCAAAGAGGGTCGGACACTCAAGGTGGATAGGACACTCAAGGAGGGTAGGACACTCAAGGAGGGTAGGACACTCAAGGAGGGTAGGACACTCAAGGAGGGTAGGACACTCAACGTGGGTAGGACACTCAACGTGGTTAGGACACTCAAGGTGGGTAGGACACTCAAGGTGGGTAAAACACTCAAGGTGGGTAGGACACTCGAGGTGGGGATGACACTCAACGTGGTTAGGACAATCAAGGTGGGGAGGACACGCAAGGTGGGTAGGACACGCAAATTGGGTAGGACACTCAAGGTGGGTAGGACACTCAAGGTGAGTAGGACAGTCATGGTGGGTAGGACAGTCGTGGTGGGTAGGACACTCGTGGTTGGGACGACACTCAACGTGGGTAGGACACTCAAGGTGGGGAGGACACTCAAGCTTCGTAGGACACATTATTTTTGTAGGACATTCAAAATGGGGATGACACTCCAGGAGAGTAGGACACTGAAGGTGGGTAGGACACTCAAGTTCCCTAGGACACTCATTGTTGGTAGGATACTCATCGAGGGGAGGAAAGCCGAAGTGGGTAGGACACTCAATATGCGTAGGACACTGAAGGTGAGTAGGACACTGAATGTGAGTAGGACACTCAAGGTGGCTAGAACAATGATCCTGGTTAGGACACTCTACGTGGGTAGGTGACTGAATGTGGGTAGGACACTCGAACTAGGGATGACACTATACGTGGGTAGGACACTCAAAGAGGGTAGGACACTCAAGGTGGGTAGGACACTCAAGATGGGTAGGACAGTCATTGTGGGTAGGACACTCATGGTGCGTAGGACACTCGAGGTGGGGATGACACTCAACGTAGGTAAGACACTCAAGGTTGGGAGAACACTCAAGCTTGGTAGGACACTCGAATTGGGTAGGACACTCAAAATGGGGATAACACTCAAGGAGGGTAAGACACTCACGGTGGGTAGGAAACTCAAGGTGGGTAGGACCCTCAAGTTGGCTAAGACACTCATGGTTGATAGGACACTCATCGCGGGGAGGAAAGCCGAAGTGAGTAGGACACTCAAAATGGGTAGGACACTGAAACTGGATAGGACACTCTAGGTGGGTAGAATGACTGAAGGTGGGTAAGACATTCAAGGTGGGTAGCACACTCATTGTGGGTATGACACATATGGTGGGTAGGACACTCGAGGTGGGGAT
Organism: Antipathozoanthus remengesaui; assembly: GCA_025434805.1. Classification (NCBI taxonomy): domain Eukaryota; kingdom Metazoa; phylum Cnidaria; class Anthozoa; order Zoantharia; family Parazoanthidae; genus Antipathozoanthus; species Antipathozoanthus remengesaui. The sequence goes on along the minus strand of JANSTR010166156.1, from coordinate 10,311 downwards.
GGCACTAAACGTGGGTAGGACTTACAAGGTCAGAAGGACATTCAAGGTGGGTAGGACATTCAAATTGTTTAGGACACTAAAAATGGGGATGACACTAAAAGATGCTAGGACACTGAAAGGGGTAGGACACTTAAGTTGGGTAGGAAACTCAAGGTGGGTAGGACACTAATGGGGGCTAGGGCACTCAAGGTGGGGTTGACAATGAAAATGGGTTGCACAGTAAGGGTGGGTAGGACACTCATGGTTGATAGGACACTCATGGTGGGTAGGACACTGAACCTGATTCGTACACTCAAGGTGGGTAGGACACTCAAGGTGGGCAGGACACTCGAGGTGGCGATGACACTCAATGTGGGTATGACATTCAAGATGGGGAGGACACTTAAGAAGGATAGCACACTCAAGGTGGGTAGCACACCCAAAATGCGGATGACACTAAAGGAGGGTAGGACACTCATGGTGGCTAGGGCACTCAAGGTGGGGTTGACACTGAAAATGGATTGGACACTAAGGGTGGGTAGGATACTGAAAGTGGGGAGGACACTCAAAATGGGGATGACACTCAAAGGGGGAAGGACACTCGAGTTGGGTAGGATACTCAACGTGGGTAGGCCACTCAAGGAGGGTAAAACACTCAAGGTGGGTAGGACACTCAACGTGGGTAGGACACTCAAGGTGGGTAGGACACTCAAGGTGGGTAAAACACTCAAAGTGGGCAGGACACTCCAGGCGGTGATGACACTCAACGTAGGTAGGACAATCAAGGTGGGGAGGACACTCAAGGTGGGTAAAACACGCAAATTGGGTAACACACTCAAGGTGGGTAGAACACTCAAGGTGGGTAGGACACTCAAGCCTGGTAGGACACTCAATTTGTGTAGGACATTCAAAATGGGGATGACTCTCAAGGAGAGTAGGACACTCAAGGTGGGTAGGACACTCAAGTTGCCTAGGACACTCATGGTTGGTAGGACACTCATCGAGGGGAGAAAAGTAGAAGTGGGTAGGACACTCAATGTATGTAGGACACTGAATGTGGGTAGGACACTGAATATGGGTAGGACACTCAAGGTGGCTAGGACACTGAACCTGGTTAGGACACTCTAGGTGGGTAAGTGACTGAATGTGGGTAGGAAACTCGAACTAGGGATGACACTCAAGGTGGGTAAGACATTCAAGGTGGGTAGCACACTGGTTGTGGGTAGGACACTCATGGTGCTTAGGACACTCGAAATGGGGATGGCACTCAACGTAAGTAGGACACTCAAGATGGGGAAGACACTCTCAAGCTTGGTAGGACACTCGAATTGGGTAGCACACTCAAAATGGGGATGACTCTCACGGAGTGTAGGACACTCAAAATGGGAAGGACACTCAAGGTGGGTAGGACTCTCAATTTGGTAAGACACTTATTTGTGATAGGTCACTCATCGACGGGAGGAAAGCCGAAGTGGGTAGGACACTCAATATGGGTAGGACACTTAAGGTGGGTAGGACACTGAGGCTGGGTAGGACACTCAAAGTGGGTAGGACACTGAAACTGGATAGGACACTCAAGGGGGGTAAGACATTCAAGGTGGGTAGCACACTCGTTGTGGGTAGGACAACCATGGTGCGTAGGACACTCGAGGTGGGGATGACACTCAAGGTGGGTAGGATATTCAAATTGGTTAGGATACTCAAAATGGGGATGACACCCAAAGAGGCTAGGACACTCAACGTGGGTAGGACACTCAAGGTGAGGAGGACACTTAATTTGTGTAGGACATTAAAAATAGGGATGACACTCAAAGAGAGTAGGACACTCAAGGTGGGTAGGACACTCAAGTTGCCTAGGACACTCATGGGTGATAGGATAGTCATCGAGGGGAGGAAAGCCGAAATAGGTAGGACACTCAATATGTGTAGGACACTGAAGGTTGGTAGGACACTGAAGGTGGGTAGGACACTCAGCCTGGCTAAGACACGGAACCTAGTTAGGACACTCTATGTGGCTAGGTGACTGAATGTGGGTAGGACACTAGAACTAGGGATGAAACTCAAGGTGGGTAGGACACTCAAGGTGGGTAGGACATTTAAAGTGGGTAGCACACTCGTTGTGGGTAGGACACTCATGGTGCGTAAGACATTCGAGGTGGGGATGGCACTCAACGTGGGTAGGACACTCAAGGTGGGTAGGACACTCAAGCTTGGTAGGCCACTCGAGTTGGCTAAGACACTCATGGTTGCTAGGACACTCATCGAGGGGAAGAAAGTCGAAGTGGGTAGGACACTCAATATGGGTAGGACACTGAAGCTGGGTATGACACTCAAGGTGGGTAGGACACTCAAAGCGGGTAGGACACGGAACATGGATAGGACACTCTTGGTGGGTAGGTGACCGAATGTGAGTAAGCCACTCAAAGAGGGGATGACACTCAAGGTAGGTAGGACACGAAGGTGGGTAGGACACTCAAGGTGGGTAAGACATTCGAGGTGGGGATGGCATTCAACGTGGGGAGGACTCTCAAAATGGGGAGGACACTCAAGGTAGGTAGGACATTCAAACTGGTTAGGACACTCAAAATGGGGATGACACTCAAACAGGCTAGGACACTCAAGGTGGGTAGGGCACTCAAGGTGGGTAGGACACTCAATGTGGGTAGGACACTCAAGGTGGGTAGGACACTCAAGGTGGGTAGGACACTTGAGGTGGGGAGGACACTCAATTTGTGTAGGACATTCAAAATAGGGATGACACTCAAAGAGAGTAGGACACTCAAGGTGGGTAGGACACTCAAGTTGCCTAGGACACTCATGGTTGGTAGGATACTCATCGAGGGGAGGAAAGCCGAAATAGGTATGACCCTCAATATGTGTAGGACACTGAAGGTTGGTAGGACACTGAAGGTGGGTAGGACACTCAAGCTGGCTAGGACACTGAACCTAGTTAGGACACTCTAGGTGGTTAGGTTACTGAATGTGGGTAGGACATTAGAACTAGGGATGACACTCAAGGTGGATAGGACACTCAAGGTGGGTAGGACATTCAAAGTGGGTAACACACTCGTTGTGGGTAGGACACTCATGGTGCGTAAGACATTCGAGGAGGGGATGGCACTCAACGTGGGTAGGACACTCAAGGTGGATAGGACACTCAAGCTTGGTAGGCCACTCGAGTTGGCTAAGACACTCATGGTTGCTAGGACACTCATCGAGGGGAGGAAAGTCGAAGTGGGTAGGACACTCAATTTGGGTAGGACACTGAAGGTGGGTAGGACACTGAAGGTGGGTAGGACACTCAAAGTGGGTAGGACACGGAACCTGGATAGGACACTCTAGGTGGGTAGGTGACCGAATGTGAGTAGACCAATCAAAGAGGGAATGACACTCAAGGTTGGTAAAACACTCAAGGTGGGTAGGACACTCGAGTTGGGGATGACACTCAACTTGGGCAGGACAATCAAGGTGGGGAAGACACTAAAAATGGATAGGACACTCAAGGTGGCTAGGACAATCAAGATGGGTAGGACAGTCACGACGGGTAGGACAATCGAGGTGGGGATGACACTCAACGTGGGTAGGACACTCAAGGTGGGGAGGACATTCAAGCTTGGTAGGACAATCAAATTGGGTAGGACATTCAAAATGGGGATGACACTCAAGGAGAGTAGGACACTCAAGGTGGGTAGGACACTCAAGTTGCCTAGGACACTCATGGTTGGTAGAACACTCATCGAGGGGAGGAAAGCCGAATTGGGTAGGACACTCAATATGGGTAGGACACTGAACCTGGTTAGGACACTCTAGGTGGGCAGGTGACTGAATGTGGGTAAAACACTCGAACTAGGGATGACACTCAGGCTTGGTAGGACACTCCAATAGAGTAGGACATTCAAATTGGGGATGACACTCGAAGAGAGTAGGACACTCAAGGTGGGTAGGACACTCAAGTTGCCTAGGACACTCATGGTTGGAAGGACACTCATCGAGGGGAAGAAAGCCGAAGTGGGTAGGACACTCAATATGGGTAGGACACTGAAGGTGGGTACGACACTAAAGGTGGGTAGGACACTGAAGGTTGGTAGGACACTGAACCTGGTTAGGACACTCTAGTGGTAGGTGACTGAATGTGAGTAGGACACTCGAACTTGGGATGACTCTAAAGGTGGGTAGGACACTCAAGGTGGGTAGGACACTCAAGGTGGGTAAAACATTAAAGGTGGGTAGCACGCTCGTTGTGGGTAGGACACTGATGGTGCGTAGGACACTCGAGGTGGGGATGGCACTCAACATTGGTAGGACACTCGAGGTGGGGAGGACACTAAAACTTGGTAGGACACTCGAATTGGTTAGGACACTCAAAATGGGGATGACACTCAAGAAGGTTAGGACACTCAAGGTGGGTAGGACACTCAAGTTGGCTAAGACACTCATGGTTGCTAGGACACTCATTCAGGGGAGGACAGCCGAAGTGGGTAGGACTCTCAATATGGGTAGGACACTGAAGGTGGGTAGGACACTCAAAGTGGGTAGATAACTGAACCTGGATAGGATACTCTAGGTGGGTAGGTGACTGAATGTGGGTAGGCCACTCAAAGCAGGGATGACACTCATTGTGGGTAGGGCACTCAAGGTGGGTAGGACACTCGAGGTGGGGATGGCACTCACCATGAATAGGACTCTCAAGGTGGGGAGTACACTCAAGGTAGCTAGGACATTCAAATTTGTTAGGACACTCAAAATGGGGATAACACTCAAAGAGGCTAGGACACTCGAGGTGGGTAGGACACTCAAGGTGGGTAGGACACTCGTGGTGGGTAGCACACTCAAAGTGGCGATGACACTCAAGGAGGGTAGGAGACTCGAAGTGGGGACAACACAATGTGGGTAGGACACTCAAAATGGGGATGACACTGAAAGAGGGAAGGACACTAAAGGTGGGTAGGAAACTCAAGGTGGGTAGGACACTCAAGGTGGGTAGGACACTCAAGCTGGGTAGGACAGTCATGGTGGGTAGCACACTCATGGTGGGTAGGACACTGAACCTTGTTAGGATACCCAAGATGGGTAGGACACTCGAAGTGGGGATGACACTGAACGTGGGTAGGACACTCATGGTGAGTAGGACACTGAACCTGATTTGGACACTCAAGGTGGGTAGGAGACTCAAGGTGGGTAGGAAACTTGAGGTGGGGATGACACTCAAGGTGGGTAGGATATTAAAGGTGGGTAGGACACTCATGGTGGCTAGGGCACTCAAGGTGGGTTGACACTGAAAATGGGGATGACACTCAAGGAGGGTAGGACACTCAATGTGGTCAGGACACCCAAGGTGAGTAGGACGCTCAATGCATATAGGACACTCAAAATGGGGATGACACTCATGGTGGGTAGGGCACTCGAGGTGGGGATGACACTCAACGTGGGTAGGACACTCAAGGTGTGTAGGAGACTCAAGGTGGGTAGGACACTCAAGGTGTGTAGGAGACTCAAGGTGGGTAGGACACTCAAGGTGGGTAGGACACTCAAGGAGGGTAGCACACTCATGGTGGTTAGGACACTGAACCTGGTTAGGACACTAAAGCTGGGTAGGACACTCGAGCCGGGGATGACACTCAACGGGGGTAGGACACTTATGGTGGGTAGGACACTGAACCTGATTCGGACACTCAAGGTGAGTAGGACACTCAAGGTGGGTAGGACACTCGAGGTGGGGATGACACTCAACGTGGGTATAACACTCAAGGTGGGGAGGACACTCAAGAAGGGTAGGACAATCAAATTGGGTAGGACACTCAAAGAGGGTTGGTCGTTAAAGGTTGGTAGGACACTAAAAGTGGCTAGGACACTCAAGGTGGGGTTGACACTGAAAATGGGTTGGACACTAAGGGTGAGTAGTATACTCAAGGTGGTTAGGACACTCAAGGTGAGTAGGATACTCAATGTGGTTAGGAAACTCAAGATGGGGATGACATTCAAGGAAGGTAGGACACTCAAGGTGGTAGGACACTCAAGGTGGGTAGGACAATCAAAGCGGGTAGGACATTCAAGGTGGGTAGGAAACTCAAGGTGGTTAGGACACTCAAGGTGGGTAGGTCACTGATGGTGAATAGGACACTCGAGGTGGGGATGACACTGAAGCTTGGTAGGACACTCAAACTGGGTAGCACACTCAAAATGGGGATGACACTCAACAAGCGCAGGACACTCAAGGTGGGAAGGACACTCAAGGTGGGTAGAACACTAAAGTTGACAAAGACACTCATGGTTGCTAGGACACTCTTCGAGGAGATTGAAGCCAAAATGGGTAAGACACTGAAAGTGTTGATGATACTGAAGGTGGGTAGGGCACTCAAGGTGACTCACAATCATTGTGAGTAGGACATTCATGGTGGGATGGGCACTCGAGGTGGGGATGACACTCAACGTGGGTAGGACACTCAAGGTGGGTAGGACATTCATGGTGGGTAAGACATTTAAAATGTGTAGGAAAGTCAAGGTGGATGTGACTGTCAAGGTGGCAAGGACACTCAGGGTGGTTAATACTTTCAAATTGGGTAGGAGACTCAAAATCAGGATGACACTCTGGGAGGGTAGGACACTCAAGGTGGGTAGGAAACTCAAGAAGGGTAGGACATTAAAGGTGGGTAGGACACTCATGGTGCCTAGGGCACTCAAGGTGGGGTTGGCCCTCAACGTGGGTAGGACACTCAAGGTTTGTAAGACACTCAAGGTGGGTAGGACATTCAAATTGTCTAGGACACTCAAAATGGGTATGACACTCAACGTTGGTAGGACACTCAAGGTGGGTAGGACACTCATGGTGGGTAGCACACTCAAAATGGGGATGACACTCAAAAAGGGTAGGAAACTAAAGGTGGGTAGGACACTCATGGTGCGGAGGACACTCAAGGTTGGTAGGACACTCAAGATGGGTAAGACATTCAAGATGGGTAGCACACTCATGGTTGGTAGGACACTCATGGTCGTTAGGACACTCATGGTGGGAAAGACATTCAAGGTGTGTAGTAAAGTCAAGGTGGATGTGACTGACAAGGTGGCAAGGACACTCAGGGTGATTAGGACACTCAAATTGGGTAGGACACTCAAAATGCCAATGACACTCAGTGAGAGTAGGACACTCAAAGTGGGGTTGTCACTGAAAATGGGTTGGACCCTATGGGTGGTTAGGATACTCAAAGTTGGGAAGACATGCAAAATGGGGATGACACTCAAGGAGGGTATTACACTCAAAGTGGTTAGGACACTCAAGGTGAGTAGGACACTCAATGTGCTTAAGACACTCATAATGGGGATGACACTCAAGGAAGGTAGGACACTCAAAGTGGTAAGACACTAAAGGTGGGTAGGACACTCAAGTTGGCGAGGACACTAATGGTTGGTAGGACACTCATCGAGAGAAGGAGAGCCGAAGTGGGTAGGACACTCAATATGGGTAGGACACAGAAAGTGGGTAGGACACTGAAAGTGGGTAGGACACTGAAGGTGGGTAAGAGACTCAAAGTGGGAATGACACTCAAGGTGGGTAGGACATTCAAGGTGGGTAAGACACTCAAGGTGGGTAAGACATTCAAGGTGAGTAGCACACTCATTGTGAGTAGGACACTCCTGGTGAGTAGGACACTCGAAGTGGGAATGACACTCAAAGTGGGTAGGACATTCAAATTGGGTAGGATACTCGAGGTGGGTAGTACACTCATGGTGGGTAGCACACTCAAAATGGGGATGACACTCGAGGAGGGTAGGAAACTCAAGGTGGGTAGGACACTCAAGGAGCGGAGGACACGCAAGGTGGGTTGGGCATTCAAGGTGGGTAAGACATTCAAGGTGGGTAGCACACTCATTGTGGGTAGGACACTCAATGTTGGTAGGACTGTCATGGTGGGGAGAACACTCAAGGTGGGTAGGAAACTCAAGGTGGGTAGGACACTCGAGGTGGGGATGACACTCAACGTGGGTAGTACACTCAAGGTGGGTAGGACACTGATGGTGGGTAGCACACTCAAGGTGGGTAGGACACTCAAGGTGGAAAGACATTCAAGGTGGCTAGCACATTCATCGCTGGTAGGACACTCATGGTAGTTAGGACACTCATGGTGGGTAAGACATTCACGGTGTGTAGGAACGTCAAGGTGGATCTGAATGTCAAGATGGGGATAAAACTCAATGAGGGTAGAACACTCAAGTTGGTTAAGACACTCAGGGTGAGTAGGACCCTCATAGCGTTTAGGACAATCAAAATGGGGATAACATTCAAGGAGGGTAGGCAACTCAAGGTGGGTAGGACACACAAGGAGGGTGGGACATTCAAGGTGGGTAGGACACTGATGGTGGGTAGGACACTCGACGTCCGTAGGACACTCAAGGTGGACAGGAACCTGAAGGTTGGTAGGATAGTCAATTTGGCTAAGGCACTCATGGTTGGCAGGACACTCAAGGTGTGTAGGACACTGATAATGGGTTTGGGACTCAAGGTGGTTAGGACACTGAACCTGGTTAGGACACCATAGGTGAGTACATGACTGAATGTGGGTAGGACACTCAAAGTTGGGATGACACTCAAAGCGGTAGGTTACTGAAGGTGGGTAGGACACTCATGGTGGCTAGGGCACTCAAAGTGGGGATGACACTGAAGATGGGTTGGACACTAAGGGCGGGTGGGATACTCAAGGTGGGGAGGACACTCAAAATGGGGATGACACTCAAGGACGGTAGGACACTCAAGGTGGATAGGACACTCAGGGTGAGTAGGACACTCATAGCGTTTAGGACACTCAAAATGGGGATGACATTCAAAGCTGGTAGGATTCTCAAGGTGGGTAGGACACACAAGGAGGGTTGGACAGTTAAGGTGGGTAGGACACTCATGGTGGGTAGGACACTCAACGTGGGTAGGACACTCAAGGTGGACAGGAACCTGAACGTTGGTAGGACAGTCAATTTCGCTATGGCACTAATGGTTGGCAGGACACTCAAGGTGTGTAGGACACTGAAAATGGGTAGGACACTCAAGGTTGGCAGGACACTCATAGCGTTTAGGACACTCAAAATGGGGATGACATTCAAGGTGGATAGGATACAAAAAATGGGTAGGACACTCATGGTGCCTAGTGAATTAAAGGTTGGGTTGACACTGAAGATGGGTTGGACACTAAGAGTGTGTAGGATACTCAAGGTGGAGAGGACTCTCAAAATGGGGATGACACTCAAGGTGGGTAGGACACTCAAAGTAGCTAGGACACTCATAGTTGATAGGACACTCGAGGTGGGTAGGACACTCAAGGAGGGAAGGACACTCAAGGTTAGTAGGACACTCAAGGAAGGTAGGACACTCAAAATGGGTAGGACACTCGTGGTGCGAAGGGGACTCGAGGTGGGGATGACACTCAACATGGGTAGGACACTCAAGGTGGGGAGGACAGTCAAAGTGGATGGGACTCTCATGGTGGCTAGGACATTCAAGGTGGGGTTGACATGGAAGATGGGTTGGACACTATGGGTGGGTAGGATACTCAAGGTGGGGGCGACACTCAATGTGGGTAAGACACTCAAAATGTGGATGACACACAAAGAGGGTAGGACACTCAAGATGGTAGGACACTCAAATTGGGTAGGACACTAAAAATGGGGATAACACTCAAAGAGAATAGGCCACTCAAAGTGGGTAGGACACACAAGGAGGGTAGGACATTCAAGGTGGGTAGGACACTCATGATGGCTAGGACACTCAACGTGGGTTGGACACTTAAGGTGGGCAAGAACCTGAAGGTGGGTAGAACACACAATTTGACTAGGGCATTCAAGGTTGGCAGGACTTTCAAGGTGTGTAGGACACTGAAAATTGGTAGGACACCCAAGGTGGGTATGACACTGAACCTCGTTAGAACACCATAGATGAGTAGGTGACTGAATGTGGGTACGACACTCAACATAGGGATGACACTCAAGGCGGGTAGGATACTCAAGGTGGGTAGGACACTCATGGTTGCTAGGGCACTCAAGGTTGCTAGGGCACTTAACGTGGTTTGGCACTGAAGATGGGTTGGACACTAAGGGTAGGTAGGTTACTCAAGGTCGGGAGGACACTCAAAATGGGGATGACACTCAAGGAGGGTGGGACACTCAAGGTGGGTAGGACACTCAAGGTGGGTAAGACATTGAAGGTGGGTAGCACACTCATTGTGGGTAGGACACACATGGTGAGTAGGACACTCGAGGTGGGTAGGACACTCAAGTGTGTGCGTGGTTGGCTCAGTCGGTTAGATCTGTGACTGCCAATCCAAGGTCCCGGGTTCAATCCCCGGCCTT
>JANSTR010166045.1:0-17052 GCA_025434805.1 Antipathozoanthus remengesaui | reverse complement strand
AGAATTCCAGACTTGTGAACCCTTCCCCCTCCCCTTCGGAATTCCAAAATAAGGATATGCAGATATTTTGTGGAACTACCCAATCACACTATCCTATCATTTATTTTTGACAGCAATTTACATTTACTTGGGTAACATCAAACATCTTCATGTTAACATCGTCAGACACATCCTCAGTTTCTTCTGGATAGGCTCAGATTGCAGGAGTGTAATTATTTTGTTTCAAGTTTTACCATGAACAACTCGGAAGTTACCCTAAAATAATATGAATGTCAATTTCTGTCCTGATCAGTCAATTGAAAGGATAATATTCAACATTGTTTTTATTATGGTAAGTTTTCTTTTTATCAGAATGTCCCTTAAAATGAAATTCAGGAATTTATGAGTACTCTTATAGATCTGTTCATTAACTTGTGCAGAATTCAAATTTTTCTTCCCTGGGACTGATAATATATATTATTATTGTCAAATCTCCCAATCAGGGGACAACAAAAATGTCAAATTTACTCACATTGTGGCTGCACTTACCCCTTTGGGGCTAAACATTGGTAAATATATTATATTATAGTTATTTTATTATTAATTAAAATAAACATCAATATGAAATCATTGTACAGGCCGTGCAGTCCTGAGCAGCAACTGGGAGAAGGTGGTTGATCTAATACTGGGCCCAAGATCTGATGATCCCACAGATCTGGCCACAGCTCGGCAGTACTGGGCCCAGACAAAGGATCCCCGAGGGACACTCACTAAGATCCCAAGACAGAAATGCATGGAGAGCAAACTATTGCAAGGACTCATCAGGCACTGTACTGGTTCAAAGAATGATTATGTTGGCGCATTGCAATCTCTTCCCAGGAACATGAGATTGATGTATGTTCATGCATATCAGAGCTATATTTGGAACTCTGTTGTATCACGCAGGATTAAGGTAAGAGTGTTGTATTTTGTTTATTTAACCCTCATTTAAGCTGTGTTATGTTCGCAGTGCATATCTGACTCACACATGTAACCCAGTTGTCGTGACTTCAAACCCTGTCCAGACCACTTTGTTGTGTCCTTGAGCAAAGACTGTCACACTCCACTTGAATTGCTCCAGTTGACTCAGCTGAATAAATGAGTACCAGCTTGTGCTGGGAGCTACATGGACATGTAGACTGAAATGGGTTTATTTAGTGTCTCATCCAGGGGGACTGGAAGTCATGTACTCTTATCTAAGTAACACTATGAAACTGAGGATAAGCTTTGGCTCAGAAGTGGATCTAGGCAAAACACATTATTAGGCAGCATATTTTGTTATGTCTTCTTGTTACAGTGTCGACACAGAACATCTTGGTTATGAGAATAAGTCGTACACAACAAACTACTGTATCTCAGATGGCATAAAACTGTGTACATGGAACAGACTGAAGTTGAGACAGGACTTTGGGTCACCAAGGATCAAACTGAAGAGCTCTTGCTCTGAAGGCCACACATTGGCCAACTGAACTTCACAGATGAATTGATAAATATGCAAGTGTTGTTCTTAACACGAGTGTTTTTTTCTTTCAAAACAGGAATATGGTTTGAAACCTGTTGTTGGAGATCTTGTAGCTGTAAACAGGTCATCTCCATTAGGTAGGTTCCTTTCAGGGTAGTTAAATATTGTAAGACGACAGGAAAAGGTGTGAGGCAAGAATGGTGAGTTTCTTGTCAGGGTACCTATTGTAAGAGGGCAGGAAAAGGTGTGAGGCAAAAATGGTGAGTTTATTGTCATGGTGCTTATTGTAAGAGGGCAGGAAAAGGTGTGAGGCAGGAATGGTGAGTTTCTTGTCAGGGTACTTAGGGCAGGAAAAGGTGTGAGGCAGGAATGGCGAGTTTCTTGTCAGGGTACTTATTGTAAGAGGGCAGGAAAAGGTGTGACGCAGGAATGGTGAGTTTATTGTCATGGTGCTTATTGTAAGAGGGCAGGAAAAGGTGTGGGGCAGGAATGATGAGTTTCTTGTCAGGGTACTTATTGTAAGAGGGCAGGAAAAGGTGTGGGGCAACAGAATGATGAGTTTCTTGTCATGGTACTTATTGTAAGAGGGCAGGAAAAGGTGTGGGGCAACAGAATGGTGAGGTTATTGTCAGGGTACTTATTGTAAGAGGGAAGGAAAAGGTGTGGGGCAACAGAATGGTGAGTTTCTTGTCAGGGTACTTATTGTAAGAGGGCAGGAAAAGGTGTGGGGCAACAGAATGGTGAGTTTCTTGTCAGGGTACATTTGTAAGAGGGCAGGAAAAGGTGTGGGGCAACAGAATGATGAGTTTCTTGTCAGGGCACTTATTGTAGGAGGGCAGGAAAAGGTTGTCTGTAAGAAGGAGTGCCAGATAATTATTATAATTTTTATGATATAAACGTTTTTTGCTTTGTGTGTACTAATTTATTCAGCGGTCAGGGTTTTCTGACGGTCCCAAGTCTAGTTCTGTATCACTATCCTACCGTAATCAGAGCATTTTCTGTTGCTACACCGGACTTTGGAACGCTTTCGAGTCTCCCCCATAAACATACCTCTTCACTTTACAAAATGCAGTGTAAGGTTTTATTCTAGAACGATTTGCATTTACCAACTAGGTGATATGCAGTGACCAACAGAGAATTTATAATTTGGGAATTTCGCTGCCACATGCACGTTTCACTCACACCTACGCTGGTATTTTAGCAAACGAAGCATCTGTAATGAATAGTGAGGCAGACAACAAAGATGCCAATCATGATGAAGAGGCTGTTAATAGCAAGCCGAGTAGGATTAAAGTGCGACAGCTGACGGAGGAAGACCTGAACTCTAGTAGAACCCAGTATTCCATCTATGACATAATGATGCCTCTGCCAGGATTTGATGTCGTGTATCCCGGTAGTTCTATGAAGGACTGGTATCGTGAGCTGATGGCTAAAGATGGCTTAGATGTTGACAATATGCGTCATAAAGTCAAGGACTACTCACTCTCGGGAGCTTACAGGTATCTTGTTCTAGTTTAAGATCAGTTGCGTTAGTTTTCTACCTTTTTTACTAAACCAATCCCTCTCAAAGTAACTTGAACTTAGAATGTGTAATTCTGTAAACGTTGCTCAACAAATGCCATCCAGAATAATCTACGCCTATTTAACCCAAAATCCACTCCATCAATCTGACAACTTCATATATGTTTGTCTTCTAGGAATTTGGTGATAAAACCCCAACACTTGCAGTGGCGTGTTTTGAGGTACAACGATGTTTGTGTGCCCTTGGTGCTTACCGACCTTGATAAGATACAGGGCAAGGTGTTGGACCCAGGTCCCGTGGAAGATGGGAAATTACGCGCCCTGCAGATTGAGTTTACTCTGTCACCATCGTGTTACGCAACCATGGCCTTGAGAGAATTGTTAAAATGTAGCACTTCTTCCCAATATCAGAGCTCGTTGAATAGTTGCGGAGGACTAGGGCTGTAGTTACAGTAAAAGCTTTTGGTTGTCAGTGATTTTAAGTCCGATTCTAATGCTACGATTTGTCGCACGTGTGTTAGTTTGGCGTGTACAACATTATTTGATGTCGCTTATGCTGTACAACTTATCGTGCGCATACACAGCATATAAAAATCACTTGTACAGCGGCACGTTTTGTCGAACACGTCTTCGCGCACTCTGTACGACGTGGAATTGTATAGCACGATTTGTCAAATGCATCTTCGTGTATAGTCAACATAAAGTCGAGTAGAAGTGCTCAAAGGAAAGGGCTGTGATTTTTAACTAGCTTTTTGGTGGAATTAACCGTTTCTCATTGACACAATGGCAAAAGAATGGCAATTGAAAGGGCAGAAATAGCGTTTTGAGTGAATTTCAGTGTGACCCGGGCCTGTTTTCCTGTTAACACGATCGGGTTTTTAAAAATTTTGGTAGATTATTAGATTTTCTTTGTTAATTCGACATTTTTTATCGAATGTTGACGATGAATAAATATACCTCTTCAGGCTCTTGTATGAGGAAGCAATTGATGAAGATTCGTTAAATTGAAATGCCTCATTCTATACATATTTGTACATAACTCATCAGGTGCCATGCTTGACTGACGTTATAATGAATAAGGACATTTAATAAATTTGTTTCTATTCAGTGTAATACATGTATCCTTTTCCCGGTGACATCTCTATCTTAGGCCCGGGCCAAACGTCGAACTTCACATGTGCCGAATCTAATGGTAATGATAAATTCTATTGTTCTTTAGATTCGGCACATGTGAAGTTCGACGTTTGGCTCATGCCTTAGTTTATTAATTTTAGTGTTATTACTAAAAATCCATTTTTCCCAGTACAAGATGTGTGTGGGCAAGGGACTTTTTTACAGCTGTCGAATCATGGACTAGTGATGAAAGTGGAGGAAACTTCATCTCTTCCGACAGTCAAAAATGTTCATTATGAAACATTGTTGTAAGTGAGAATGTTGTTGAGCCGATGGCAATGCCTATATGACACATTTCAAGTCATTTGGGATTTCTTTCAGAGTCAGCAATTTTTTCTCTCGTTCCTCCAACGATCATATGTGGAAGCACTAGCAGGCATCGAGTAAAATGCGTTTGAACACCGAACTTTGCGGCATGCTCAGACAATCCGAATAAGGCGATTATTAAAGGTGAAAGCATATCACAAATATTAACTCGTGCGAGATGCACATATTTCTGCCTTTTTTTTTGGGGGGGGGGGGGGTTGGGGAGATGCGGATAACCTGTGGTCGATTTAGGGGTGGTTCGGTCGAACCCCCTAAAGCGAAGTAAACATTTTTTAGAGCATACCTTTTCTTTTTAAAAAAGGACGTTATTAAAAGAAAAAAACAAGGAAATATAATTAGGTGAAGGAAAACGAATGACATTTTCCGAAATTCTCTCTGAGCAAAAAGACTGTTGCGATACACGCCTGTTTTAAAAATAACTTCCCATCCGAGGCGCCAGGATCACAGTTTTGGCAGGTTCTAAAAACGCCTACGGTACTCAGTAGGGCCAGCCGGCATGCTGCGCGCTTTATGAATAAGCTTGAGCTGTTTGGTGTGTTATCGTTTCACGAAAATTTCGATTGGAAAAAGCCATGTACAAAACGCAAATGTAATTGTTTCACTTTCAAGATTCGTATCGATCATTCATTGTAATATCAAAATATATAGACAGTATAGCCTGTGCTTCAAATATATCACAATTATCCCTCACCTTTCCGAGGACCTATATTTTAATTTTTTTCCGGGAAAGCAACCCCCCCCCCCTACTATGGTCCATCTTGGCCGGATATTTGTCCGAGCCCCTTTCACTAAATACTTGATCCGCCTCAGGATAATGCTGGTGCTTTTTGATATGTAACCTCAGTGATGCAATTGTTATTTTGCAATATTTCTCATATTTGGAGGGGTAAGAAAAGCGCTAACTGGATTTTTGCCTCCAGGGAAGTCATGATCATTCGCGACCGCAAACGTTTGTGTTATGTTTTTAAAAGGTTAAAAGGTTGCAAATTATATAAACATCTAGAGAAAACAAGCGCTGGCTTAAGGCACCGGCGATGCATTTCATAATTTACGTTTCGGAAAACGGAGAGACGACAAACAACAGACTAATGGCACTGTGGAATCACTATACAATTGCAACAGCACACCTGAGCCACGATGAACTCAGGGTAAATAAACATTATATCAACTTTTGTTTGATATTAGGGGTTAACGTTAAAAAATCTTCATCCAGATCAGATTCAACTCCTTTTAATTTATCAGAGAATGTCGTTAACTGATCGCCAAAGAGGAATACCGTTTACTTGATCAACTTTTACTACAACTGATTTTGACTGATATCAACTTTTACTTCCACAAGAAAATAGCTAGTGTGAGTTCACTTCCAAAAAAACTGTGATGGAATGGACTTGTCAAGAATATTTCCGGTTATCAGTTTGTGTTCACTATACCCGGCTTTTGCGTATCAAACCAAAGAAACATTTTCAAGCGCCCGAAAGGCCTCGAGTCAAGAGCTTAAAGGCTTAAGGCCCGTTCACACGCGCGATATTTACGGCGATTTTAAGTGCGAAAAAAATTCGCACATGTGAACAGCCGGCGATTTTACTGTGACTTTCCGAATTCATGTCACCGCGATATCGCAGATGTTTTGAACATGTTAAAATTTTACCGCGATACTGGTGCGATTTTCTTCGGTAAACTACAAGAAATAGCACCAAGGGTACCCCAAAGGAAATTTGTTACTGTTTTCGATCAAATCAAAGATGGCAGAAAAGACAGAAAAAAAAATATTATTATAGACGCTGGAAAAGTTGGCAAAATGATCTGGAAGGATGAAGATAAAGAAATTTTAATTGGTGAATGTAGCAAATACTCTCGCGATTCCAAAAGAATGGACAAGAAACAGGCGGCGAGAGATGCCATACCAAAAGCCATCGAGGAGGAAACTGGAAGTTCCTTTACCAGTAAAATACTATTATGTTTTTGTTAGAGCCCTTGAAATTCCCCCCAGACTGATGTATTTTATTGAAAAGAATTATATCTGTCTGCATGAGAAGTTTGTGTAAATAAATCGCGGGGAAAATTGCAACAAAAGTGACGAAAATTGCGGTTACATCGCTGGCTGTTCACACTAGCGAATTTCTCGCCATCGAAAAAAATCGCACCTAAAATTGCCGTAAATATCGCGCGTGTGAACGCGATAAGGAACACAAAGCCCTGACGGGGTTTCTGCTCGTGTGCTGAAACACTGTGCACAGAGCATAGCACCTGCGCTACAAAAGATTTTTCAAGCCTCTGTCAACACAAGGCACCTTCCATCTTACTGGTGAACTACAAATGTCACCCCTTTATTCAAGGGCGGCAACTGGTCCTTACCACCAAGTACAGGCCGGTGTCCTTAACATCGATTTCCTTGTAAGATCCTTTAACATATTATGTATAGGCACATATTTGCACAAGCGATCGGCATGACCTCCTATCAGATATTCAACATGGTTTCAGGAGACGCAGAGGGTGTGAGACACAGTTGGTTCTGCTTATTGAAGACCTTGCTAGTGCACTGGACTCTCGTGATTAGATAGATATGTTCATTCTTGATTTTTGCAAGGCGTTCGATAAAGTTCCGCATCAAAGACTCTTGCTGAAACTGAAGCAGATTCGTATCAGAGGTAATGACCTTGGCTGGATCGAATGCTTTCTAACTAAACGTTCTCAGAAAGTGATACTTGAGGTACCCTGGGTACCAGAGGCAAACAAGCTAGATATATACAGCTCGCCGAAAGGAAACGAGCGGAGACGCGGCTTATTTTGATATGTAAGAGAGGAAGTAACCGTTAAGGTTTGGCCGCTCAGCACTGGGATAAACAGATATAGAAGTTTATGGGTATAGTTACAGTGCTGTACAAATACCCCAATTAATAGCGATAGCGATAGCCCTAGTAAGGAAATGGGCCCAAAATTATTTGGGGTATTTGTACAGCATTGTAACTATACCCATAAACTTCTATATTTATTTTGATATGTATGCATCGATTTGATCGAGTATTGTCTCTGGTACCCAGGGTATACTTGAGGGTACTTCATCAGAGGAAGTGCCCGTTTCATCAGGAGTACCACAGGTGACAGTCCTGCTGGGGCGGATTCCGGATTTAGTGAAGGGGGGTTCGGACAAATATTCGGCCAAGGTAGACAATCTATTTTAAAAATATAGGTAACCGAAAAAGGTGATTTTCGAAGGTTTTGAGGGATAATTGTGAGCGTTAACTACCTTTAAAACACCTCAGTTTTACTATTTTTGAAGCACAGGCTATACTGTAATTTGCATTTACTTCACTTTAGGGGGTTCGACCAAACCACCTGAATCACCCTAGATCTGTCCCAGTCAAAGATTAGTTGCTAACCCGTAAAGCATGTTGTATTCCATCAAACTGCACCCTAGCTCTAACGTTTGTAATCTATTTTCATTTGTAAGTAATGTTTATTCATATAACACAAGATCATTTATCAGCTTCGAACAATTTGTACACACAACATTCACGAACAAATAGACAAATTAACTTTTTGTTACGAATTGGTGTCCGACTGTGGAACGCTGACGAGGATTATCAATTCATCATTGGCCCAAGGCGTCGTACCAAATGAACTGAGGAGTGCCAGGGTAACATGCACCCTTGTTCAAGAAAGTCAACGCTGCGGACATGGACAATTATCGCCCCATCTCAGTACTTCCTGTTGCATCTAAACTACTGGAGAGAGTTGTACACAACCAGTTGTACCAACACTAAGCCTTTTTCAGTGCGGCTTTAGGAAAAACCACTCGACCGATTTCGCGGCTCTCTCGTTTACAAATTCCATTCGCCAAGGAATGGATCAGGGACTTATGACCGGCATTCAGATTTCTCATTTCTCTTTCTATCACATTTGTGACTGAATAAGAACTGAGACTGAAAAGCTGATCAAAATACATCGTTTTCCCCTCGAAGTACCCCCAAAACATTACGTTTACCGCTGACCAATGCACTACGTCTTCACAAAATCATCTATCGCTCGCCAGCCGGCCAGCTCATCCACAAATCGACTATTAGTGCGGCAGATAAAGTTTTAGAGTTTCTAGATTTAACTTGAATGTGCGGTTTTACTACAGGTGTCACAGGCGTTACACGAGGGTTTGTCATTTACTTGTTCAGTTGCGATAAGTTGACCGACATGTTGCATAGTTTGCATAATTTTTGGCATAATTTCAGAAAAATAAAAGCACTGCTGGTTGCATATCGTGCTACTTTTACGAGCACAATCCTGGTAAGGCCTAACGCTAAAAAACGAAACTGCATTCAAACACAAACGCTTCTTCTCTAGTAACTGTGAAATGAAACTCATATTACGTGTTTTCAGTATAACTATTGATAATCGGAAATATCTACTGCCCTCTTCCTAGCGATTGCGAACACCCCCTCCCCCCTCCAAATCCACGAAATACAAATGTGCGTATTTTAAAAACGTATTTATTGTAAAATATTTATAGATCTATATACAAATTTATACCTGAAGGATAAAAAAGGACAAGGTCCGAAAGCCCAAGGTTACTTCATGAAGCTTTCAGTGTCAGTCTGTGGGGAAGTTTTTTAGCATTTGGAGTTCGACAAAGCTTTGTGAGTCTGTGGGGAAGTTTTTACAACCTATCCCTGTTTAGCATTTGGAGTTCGACAAAGCTTTGTCAGCCTGTGGGGAAGTTTCTAACCAATCCCTGTTTAGCACTTGGAATTCGACAAAGCTTTGCCAGCCTCTGGGCAAGTTTCTAACCTATCCCTGTTTAGCATTTGGAGTTCGACAAAGCTTTGTCAGTCTGTGGGAAACTTTTCGAACTATCCCTGTTTAGCAGTTAGAGTGCGATAAAGCGGTCAAAGTCTCTGGTCGTCTTCTCCACACACGCTTGTTGTTAAGAACTTCGCTAGTAGGGTCTTCCATAAATTCACAAAGAGGATTGTGGGTAACTTGATTATGCCTACTAAGAACGAAGTCAGCTGACTCGTAGACGGGATTATCATAGGCGTATGCCGCTGAATTTTCAGACGTCCGTATTACTGTGGGCTCAGGAAGTCTCTGATCAATTTTGTGACCTTTATCAGATGCTGCTTCAATTTGCGCACGTGCAGTGTTATTTCTTTCTGGAGTCTCCATGATGAAAACTGGGTTTGAGAATTCGAACCTATTTCTCTCAACGTTTTCTCTGAATGGGGAGCCAATCTCAAGTTTCTTTTGTTTCGGGTTGAATTCTATTCTAGCATTCTGCGATCTATACTTGCGCCTTTTTCTTATTCTCCAAATAACAATGATCACAACTAGAGCAATCAACAGTATCACTGCCACAACTATGATGATGATTTTTCCTTCTAAACCAAGAAACTCTTCCTCGTTTCTATTATCAGACAAAGAAGCATTAACTTCATTTTCACATCTTTTACCAAACAAATTCGGAGAACACACACAACTGAAGTCTTTGCGTTTGAGGGGATAACAAGTCCCACCGTTAAAACACGGATTCGGCTGACAGTTTCTCCAGTCTTGCTCGCAATTTTCTCCAGTCCAAGGGTACTGACAGGGCACGCAGTTTTCCCCACCGTACCCGGGAGCACATCTCATACAATTACCACTCCAGGGCACCTCGCAACGGCAAGAAAACTTGGCCTTATCTTCGGGATACGAAATGCACGTACCATTCCGAGGACAGATAGTTGAGTTTTCTCGACAGATTGTGTCATCTGTATCGCAATTAACTCCAATGAATGGTGCCTTGCAGATGCAAATAAATCCATTAACTTTGTCGATGCATGTCCCACCGTTCAGACAAGTATTTAAAGTACAATCGTTGATGTTTTGGCTGCAGAGCTGCCCAGTAAAGCCCTGATTACAGTGGCACTTAAAACCATTCAAGAGATCTTCGCAAGACTCAGTCCCGTTTGCCTGACACGGGTTCGGTCGACATTCATTAATCTCAGCCCTGCAGTCAGGCGGAGACCACCCCAGTTTACAGTTGCAAGTGTAGTTCAACCAGCCACCAATACCATCGCGACATTCACCAATTGAGTTATCGATATGGCACGGACTTGGCGAACAGAAGTCAATATCAGTACATATCAACCCGTTGCCCGTGAAACCAACTTTACAAGCACACGATGCCAATCCCGGGCCCGCTCGGGAGCATATTGCATGTTGACTACAGCCACCGTGATTCACAGCGCATGCGTCGATTGCGGTAACCGTTATCGTAAGAACAGCAGTAGTACTCAGTCCCCCTCGATCAGTAGCCCGTACTTTAATGATGTATTGGTCCTTTTTCCACGCATTTAACTGCGACGCTGTGACAAGTGTTCCGTTCAAAACTCGAAAATCCCCACTTCCTTCGCCAGTAATGGTGATGATAAAATCTTTATCAAATTTATCTTCATCTTCAACCTTAAACGCACCAATTTCGTAACCAATGCCAACATCCTCAGGAACATCTGATTTTGTCTTTCCGTCTAAAGTGACGCTCGTAGGAGACTCGTTAACATCCGTTACATTGATATCAAAATTCTTCACAAATTCTAGGGTGGTGAAAACCTCCTTCACAGTGATTTGCAATGTCATTATGGGCGTGGTCTCGTGATCGAGTGGCACCCGTGATACGAATACCTGGCGCCCAACCAAGTGGAACGGGACACCACGTGACGTAATTTCAAAAGAATATGCAAAACTCGTGTGGTCGGGATCAAGTAGGGTTAAGTTTCCAATAAGACTGTTCTCTTTGGAGTCTTCTGGCACCCACAGTGAGGACATAAACAGGTCTGATGGTGCCTCCGCCACATCGACCACGTAGACCCGCAATGGAGCCACGGTGGACATCCTTGGAATACCATTGTCGGTGCATTTTAGATACAAAGTATAGTTTGACCTTGTTTCATAGTCAAGACGTTTGCGCACTAGTATCGAGTTTGTTCCCGGCTGGACCATAAATTCATCAGGAACTGTGTCATATCGACCGTTTAGAGATCGTCTAGTTCTTTGTAGATTACTTGAGTTCAGCGGGATACCAGCATTAACGACTGTGTATAATTGAGCCTCGTGTTCGCTTATCAGTGCACAAAAGTGCAACTGAGCGCGCAAAGGATTATGACTATTATCTTCGTCCATCACTCTCACATACGCCACAATAGTAACTCCAACATCTGCGGTTTCGTTGACAATTGCCACAGCTGACGTAATCAAATGAGTATTCGTTGTGATATTTGGGGGACTGGGGTTCAACGTTGTGTCTCCGTAAGCATTTTTGAAGATAATATTTGAAGGCCGATCATTTGCATCAATAACTTCAATGGTAAAGTTTCTTTGACAAGATAAACCGCCGCTGTCTTGGCAGCGTAGAATGATGCTATGTGATCGCTGTCTTTCGTAATTAAAACCCAGTCCATTACCAGCCACAATTAAATAAATCTTAGCATTGTTCTGTTGGAGTGCAACGCGACCATTTGCGTCGTCCAAAAGACTGCAAAAGAAAACTTGTGGACCAGTATCAGGGTCTTGCACGGTAACAGTTCCAATAACAGTTTCTAAAGGAGCATTCTCTTTGATGTGATTTGGATAAAGATTAATATCAGTCGGAGATTCGTTGATATCAATGACCGGCACAAGGAGGGTAACAACTTTGGAAAGCTGCGAGTGTCTTCCGTTGTCTGTGCTGACGACTGTTAAAGTGATGTTTGGCTGAGTCTCAAAGTCAACCAAGGTAGGATCAGCCACGTGTAATCTGTTTGCATCAGCAAGCTTCAAGGCACCGCGAGGACTTTGAGCTTGAATGACGTAGGAGTGCGACTGGCCAAAGTCCTCGTCAACCGTCGACATCTCTGCCACCAAAGAGTCCATCTGAAACACACAAAGACGTGCAAGGTGTTACGGTTTAGAAATAGATCTTACACAAAAAAAACTGCAAAATCAAGGCTGGATCTTTAAATAGGGTAAAATGAGAATTGAAATGATTTTTTTTCTTGATGTCGGAAATAAGTTTTTATTTATAAAGACAATGACAAGCTTGAAACATACAGACCAACTGACTAACCTTTAATGTTAGTGAAGTATTACTATAACACTATCATTATCACCATCATCATGATGTATCGTGTATTTGAACAAGGACACTTTGCACGACTTGTTTCAGTCAACCCAACTACCTTAGCTATTGAGTAGCTGCTTCTGCTGGGGGTATAACCTGTGATAAATTAGGTATCTTGCGATGAATTATTGTATCCTGCGATGAGTTATTGTAACCTACGATAAGTTAGGTATCCTGCAATGAGTTATTTTACTCTACAATTAATTATTGTACCCTACGACAAATTGTTGCACTCTGCGATGAACTTTTGTACTCGGCGACGAATTATAAAATGAGCGCACTTACATGCACTAGCTGTGAGGGTGTTATAACAATGCGAGCGCGTGTTAACAAAGTGTTGCAACTTCTGGCTCATCACCTCACTAGAATATGGTGTTCTAACGTACCTTGGTATTTTCAGCCACGGACACACCTGGTGGCAGGAGTACATCTGAAGGAGGGTCATTCACATCCAGCACTCGTACGGTCACTGCTTGGGTCAAACTGGCGTTGTCTTTGTCTTCTACAGTCACATTTACCGCGTATGTTAACTTTGCTTCATAATTGAGTCGAACTTTACTAACCAGTCGGCCATCTTGGATAGCAAACACATTTGAAGCTTGCCCTTCGATCGTGTAACGAAACGTTTCGTTTCTATCCTGGTCAACAGCACGAAGAGTGGCGACGGTAGCACCTGGACTAAGATTTTCAGCAACCTAAAAAGAAACACAAATTTGTTGGTTTCCCTTTTTACCTTTGGCATCACAGCTTATTTACATTTTCAAACTCTTTAGGCAAGTACCCATAGCCATGCTCCAGTTTGTTGAACCTGAAGGAAGTGATTTTGTCTACTAGAACATTTTGAAAATACCGTTCATTATAGGATTTAAAAAGGGTGGACTGTTAACAACATACTCACGCGCGTTCTGATTGCTTCTTGAGCGGTTTGTATTAACCGATTTGTTGTTAAAGACCAACGAGCGTGCATAAGCGGATGTGCGAAGTAAGGACTTTCGTTTATTGTCGTTTTTGGAAAAAAGGCCACATAATAAAATACTTATTAACCTCGAACCTTCGGTCTTTCGGGAAATATCAAACTTCGTATACAGCAATTTTCCTTGAAAGTCCCCTTCTTCAAAAACTAGCACACCAGCTCTTGAACAAGGACACTTATAGAGAAAAAAATGGCTAAAATTCTTCTTATACAGGAGCAAATAAACTTGTCAATTTAAAAAACTTGTCAGGAAAACCTGCTCGTGTGGAGCCAGCTTGAGTAAGTGATATCGACTGTTGTGATCAATATAATTCTTTCATAATTTGCTGTCTCTTGTTGTTTTCATTGTCAGTGTTAGAGTATCATCACTGTCCTATTATCAAAAGTATGCAAGTAATTCCAAAGATTACACTATTGAAACCCGAAGCCGATTTTGGATTTGTTCGGTATTGTATACTCACACGTTGTCCGTTAATCTGCTACGGTTGACAACGCTAACATACCTGAAATACCCCACTCGTTGATACAATTCTTTCTGGTCGTTCATTCACATCTTGTATCTGTATTTGGAAGCGTTGCTGAACTGTTGCGCCATCTTGGTCCTGACACTCCACATCAATTAGATATTTTCCACTGCTCGCAGACTCGTAATCCAGAAGGCGGGAAGCTGCAACCTCGATTGAGAAACCGCTGACCAAAAACCGTCCACCTGCGTCATTCCGCAAACCGCAAGTTATACGCTGACTGACAAACACTTCATCTGGATCCGAGACATTTATATTTGCTACCCAAGCACCGTTTGGGGAGTTTTCATCAACGCTTGTGCTATTGAGGGAAACTGACGTTGGTGCTTCATTCACATTGATCACGTGAACAGTTAATGACTGGTTTACCGCTATTGACCGCACAGTGTCGTTAACCTGGACAACTACCACATGACTCTGCACCATTTCGTAATCCAGCGGTCTTCGTGTTAGCAGTTTCCACTTGTAACTGGAAGTTGTTGGGCGCAGCTGCAAACATAATTACCTCGTTATATTTATCAAAGGTTTCACGGTAGAACAATTTTGATTGTTTCTAAAATCGTTTCAAAGAAGAACTTAGGTATCGAATGTGATGTGGTCTATGAACACTCTCTTTACCTGTTTAGTATGGACATGTTTAAGCTCTGAAGAAAGAATCCGAATCCTGGGGTGGGGATGACATTGCCTGATGGTGTCATTGCCTGTGGGTGAAGGTGGCACTACCTGGACTTTGCATTGCCTGAGGGTGTCATTGCCTGTGGGTGAAGGTGCCATTTCCTGGGGTTGGTATTGCCTGAAGGTGTCATTGCCTGGGGTTGGCATTGCCTGAGGGTCTCATTGCCTGAAGGTGTCATTGCCTATGGGTGAAGGTGGCATTGCCTGGTGTTGGCACTGCCTGAGGGTGTCATTGCCTGTGGGTGAAGGTGGCATTGCCTGGGGTTGGCATTGTCTGAGGGTGTCATTGCCTGTGGGTGAAGGTGGCATTGCCTGGACTTGGCATTGCCTGAGGGTGTCATTGCCTGTGGGTGAAAGTGTCATTGCCTGGACTTGGCATTGCCCGAAGGTGTCATTGCCTATGGGTGAAGGTGGCATTGCCTAGTGTTGGCACTGCCTGAGGGTGTCATTGCCTGTGGGTGAAGGTGGCATTGCCTGGGGTTGGCATTGCCTGAGGGTGTCATTGCCTGTGGCTGAAGGTGGCATTGCCTGGACTTGGCATTGCCTGAGGGTGTCATTGTCTGTGGGTGAAGGTGGCATTGCCTGGGGTTGGCATTACCTGAGGGTGGTATTGCCTGTCATAATTTTAGGACTTAAAATTTCAAAAGGTTATTTAGCAAAGTTGAATTATTTTAAAATTAGGTATTGTTGGAGGTTAGAAAGCTTGTATGAAAATATCTAAACTAGAAAAAGTTTTGTTATCAATAAAGTAGATAGGAGCTTCATTCATTTAGCTAAGGGTGCGTTCGATTGACCTTATTCCGTCTATTCTGGAATAGGAATAAAGTCTCAAGGATCCGTCTAGATTGTTGGAGCATCGAAATAATTACATAGAACTAACAATTGGGACGAGTTTATAACCAAGATGCTTAACTTGAGGGCACGACTTAATGTCTCAGACAGAAATACATTGTAAACCGCTTACAGCGGTCTGGCTAAGACCCTCACCCACTGAAACATATACTTGTTGTAAACGAGTGCTGAAAAGCCCCATGGGGAGCACTTGCAATATATGTATGTATGTATGTATGCTAAATTTTATACTTCTATCTTGGAATAGTAGTTCATCGAGTCTATCAAAGATTTTATTCCACATATTCCTATTCCGGAATAGGGGCAATCGAACGCACCCTTAGTTTGCTATAGGAGAGAGCAATTGCTTGGTGAAGTATGTCCTAGAGCACTTTTCCAAATTTTCCAATTACCAACGCTGGAAATCAATCAAAGGAGTAAAACAGTGCATTCGAACTGGTTGACACTATTTCACAAACTACTCATGACCAATCAATCACAAAAACCGGCAAGGGATAACTACAAGAAAACGGAAATGCTTACGTACCAAAAAGGCTGAGTGGGAGTCGCCAATGATCCGAAGCGTCAGATGACTCTTCTGCGGGTCTTTCAGTGTGATAACTCCAACTAAAGTGTTGTTTATGTTCTCAAGAACTGAGTTGTGATGAAGAACCACATGCTCCGGTGTCTCAAAAACGTCAGTTACCTGTGCAAAGAAGGAGAAAATTAGAAATGAATATATGAAACTATTGTTACTCTCCTTGTTCGCTTTGAAGAAGTCCTAAAGAATATTACTATCCTGGCCATGGTTTGGTTTTTTGTGCCGCGAAATTCACTTTGTTCAGATAAAGTATAATCTTCATGAACTCTTATTTCCATTTCTCCAATTTAGATCAGCAAACAGTCTATCAGAGTTGCTTGACGTTATCCGAGTGAGTGACATTTCGCTATTTCCATCAGTGGTAATGGGTGTAAACACTACCAAACCACGCCTAGGTGACCAAGGTTCTTTATTAAGTCATAGTACGTCGCTTTCATTACTGATTTCATTGCTGTGCAAAACCAATTGGCTTATCTGGTGAATGAACTTTTGCGTTTCTTTACCTGTGCAAACAGTTGTTATGGTTGTTTTGCTTCAATTTAGCTTTAAATCGTTTAGATAAAGTCGAATCGACGTTGCAGCAAAACCTCTCTATACTATAAACGTGGAAAAGTCATTTTCGTGCGTTGGGTTCTGTTATCAACACGACTGTACCTTAGAGTTGGACGAGCACCACTGAAGACACTGAACAAATCTAGATATTAGACTACTAACTTAGTGCGATGACATATATAACTTTTCAGACATATAACTTTATTTGCATTTCTCGTGTTTTACACTTCTCAATAGACTTTTATACGTGTCTATATTATTTCCTAGATA